>CAJQZJ010032332.1:6743840-6788526 GCA_907164525.1 Lophiomys imhausi
TATGTGGGGGAAGCCATTGCTCCCTTGAGAAAGAATTTTCCAGATTTGAGATGTGTTCATTATATGGATGATATCTTACTGGCAGCTAAGAGTGAACAAATGTTAGATCGGGCCTATGAAGAATTAGTTCAATTATTAAAAAAGAAAAGGTTGTTTATTGCTCCTGATAAGGTTCAAAAGGAAAATGTGGTTGATTATTTAGGAGCGAAGGTTGGACCTGAAAAGATAATACCTCAAAAGATTGATATAAGAAAAGATAATTTAAAGACTTTAAATAATTTTCAAAGGTTGTTAGGAGATATCAATTGGGTAAGAGGCTATTTAAAGCTACCAAATTATGAAATAAGACCCCTATATGATATTTTGAAAGGTGATTCAGCACTTAATTCTCCTAGGCAATTAACAGAAGAAGCAAGAAAAGCTTTATGTAAAGTGGAAGAAAGGTTACAGAGTGCCTTCCTAAAGAGATGGCAGGAAGGACAGCCCATTGCATTGTGCATATTTGCCACCTATGGTCAACCTACAGGATTGTTATGGCAGGACGGACCATTATTATGGACCTATTCAAAGATTTCTCCAAAGAAATCCATAGAACATTATCCCACTGCAGTTGCTGCTTTAGCCTTGAATGGTATCCAACAATGCTTGCAGTCTTTTGGAGTTGCTCCTGCCAGTATAATAGTGCCCTATTCCAGTCATCAAATTAAGATTTTGTGTGGCACTGTAGATGATTGGGCAATATTGCAATGTAGCTTTGAAGGAGTGATTGATAACCATTATCCTAAGCATCCATTACTATCATTTTTTAAGGAGCACCCAGTGATATTCCCTAAGGTTACTTCAGCAGTACCACTTCAAGGGTCACCAAATGTGTTTACTGATGGCTCAAAGACAGGCTGCGGAGCCTATTTGATAGAAAGACAAGAGCCCGTGTTATGTCAATTTCAACCGGGCTCCCCCCAAATAGTAGAGTTGAAAATA
This sequence comes from Lophiomys imhausi, assembly GCA_907164525.1. Lineage (NCBI taxonomy): Eukaryota > Metazoa > Chordata > Mammalia > Rodentia > Muridae > Lophiomys > Lophiomys imhausi. Next base: position 6,744,822 of record CAJQZJ010032332.1, read on the forward strand.
GTGATTGAGGTGTTTAAAAGATGTCAATTTGCATTCAATTTGATCTCAGATTCAGTCTATGTGGTCAACGCAGTGAAAGTATTAGAATTAGCAGGTCCTATTAAGAATAGTAGTACTGTATGTGCTCTGATATGTTGAATATAAAAACACCTTTTTTTTGTCAGATTAAAACTTGTAACTCTTGTAATAAGGCACATACAGGATTACCTGGACCATTAAGTGAGGGTAATGATAAAGTTATCAATGGACTAAGATGACATACATTTTTTGGAGCTCATTCCTGGACCAAGCCAGACAGTTTCACCAATTATTTCATGTAAATACAAAAACTCTACAACAAAAATTCCATTTGTCCAAAACAGATGCTAGACAAGTGGTTTTGGACTGTCCTCAATGTGTGATTCATCATCATCCTCCCAATGTGGGAGTAAACCCTAGAGGGTTGATGCCACTCAAAATCTGACAAATGGACGTTACACACATTTCAGAGTTTAAAACCTTAAAATATATTCATGTATCTGTGGATACCTGCTCAGGTATCATACATGCTACACCAATGAGTAAAAAAAAGACTCACAATGTCATAGGACATTGCTTAAAAGCCTGGGCTACATAAAAAAAACCACAACAGCTAAAAACGGACAATGGACCAGCCTATACAGCTCAGTCCTTTGTCTCCTTCAGCAACCAGATGGAGGTACAGCTTAATCACGGATTACCATACAATCCTCAAGGACAAGGAATTGTGGAGAGTGCTCATCGCACCTTGAAAGAATGCTTGCAAAAACAAAAAGGGGGAATAGGCCAAGGCTGTACCCCCAAGGAGAGAATGTCTTTAGCCTTATTTACTTTAAACTTTTTCAATTTGGATGCTCAAGGCCGCTCAGCAGCAGACAGACATCAGGATTCCCATGGTTCACCTAAAAGCATGGTGAAGTGTAAGGATATTTTGACAGGCTCTTGGCGGGGGCCTGACCCCGTGCTAACATGGGCGAGAGGGTCTGTTTGTGTTTTTCCTCAGGATCAACAAGATCCAATGTGGGTGCCTGAACGCCTTGTGAGGAAGATTCGTCATGAAGACCTTCCTAAGGATCCTGGTGATAGTAGCAGTGAGTATGTCAGGAATGACCGAGCCGAGATGGGGGATCCTGTCGATATTCCCAAAGCCGATGCCGGTCAGACATGATGCAACTGTGTTTCCACGCTTATTTAGCAGTAATAGAAGCCTAGGCTTACCCTACCTTCCCTTTGATGATCAGAAAAGCCCTATAGAGGGTAATAGAAATGTCAGCTTGAAGGGTAGTTTGTGCTTTTTAATGAGCTTCAATAGGTCAGATGATACAAAATGCATTAAATTGTCTCAGCAGTCAGCAGATTTTTTTACCACAACTGAGGTTTGGGGGTAGGAGTGGTGGTTTGTTTTCAGGCAACGGTTCTCGCCTTGAAGGATGGTGGCCCACACGAGTCTCTGACCAGGACCCCCCCAGACAGCCACGCTGGGCACCTTTTTGTAGAGGATCCACAGGAGAGGAAGGACCTTTTCCCTGGCCTGGATGTCAGGAGCGCAGAGCAGTTTGGGTTCAACAAGATTATTTTTCCTTTAGCCCCATGATTAGTAATATAGTGAATAAGTCTTGTACATGAATGCTTGATATATCTACTAGGGATCCTCAGCAGACTGCCACCAATCCTTTTGATTTGTGGCTTTTGTGTGGAGTAAATGGAAGTTGCATGGACTTGGGACCTGTCATTATGCTTGGGGGGGGGAATTTATCAAAGAGGTAATTTTTCCCTAGGGTCCGCTACCAAATTGGATTTTTCTAGCAGTAGTGGCTCTGGTACTTGGAATTCTTTATTTCATTCTTACCGCAACAAGAACTTTTCAGCCTCGCCAGTATGTCTCTGGCCTCCTTTTCTGTGGATTGTAAGTAATGGGAGTGCATCCTTGGGTGAAGAAAAGTTAGTATGTACTCCGGGCACATGTTTTTATGCCCTATGCTGGAATGCCACAGCCTATCCTGTGGCTGTGGTGACTAGAATGCCTCGATATGTACCAGTTCCTGTAGAGGCTCCTAATACCATGATGCTATTCAGGTTTAAAAGAGATTTTGGCATCACTGCAGCTATTGTTACTGCCATCACTATTGCTGCTGTGGGAGCTACTGCATCAGCTATTGCCTTGTCTAGTTCTATACAGACTGCCAATGCCCTGAATAACATCTCAGCCACTGTGGCACAGGCATTGGATACTCAGACCTCTATGAATTCTCATCTCAAAGGAGGTCTTATGATAGTTAATCAACGCATAGATTTAATACAAGAACAGATTGATTCTCTTTGGCAACTAGCACAATTGGGGTGTGAGTGGAAAATGCAAGGTTTGTGTGTTACTTCCGTACAATATCAAAATTATACAAAAGCTGCTAACTTGTCCAGACAATTGTCAAAGTTCCTCTTACAGGATTGGTCGGCTGAATTTGAAAATTTGATGAGAGAGCTGAGAGCGACAATTGTCCACATCAATTCCACTCGGGTGGATCTGAGCCTGGCTACTGGCTTGACTTCCTGGATACAGACAGCTATGGATCATCTTAAGAAATGGGCGGGCGTAGGCTCTTTGGTGATACTGATGATACTAGCCTCTCTGTTTTGCCTATGGTGCATCTACAAAATGAGAGCCACACAAAAGCGTAATGCAGCCATGATTATACAGGCCCTTGTCGCCATTGAGGCGGGCCAGTCCCCTCAGGCATGGCTCGCTGCCGTGAAGTAAATCTTCACTAAGCATAGTCCCTGCCCACTGAGGTATTCGTTCCACGGATATTAGGGTCTGGCAAGTCAATGACGGAGTAGACTGGTAAGTCTCAGCCACCTAAGACAGGGCAGTCCCGAGTGGGGAGGCTGACCCAGAGACGGGTAAGAGTTTGAGCACCGCCCTCCTACAGGCTCAGGCCCACCGTGAGATCCCCAGATAGAGGGATTACGAAGCCTTTCCAGGGACTTTTACCAACTTTAGAAAAAATTAAAAAAGGGGGAACTGTAGAGAGCTGAGTGCCCTAAAGATGACGCCGGTTTCCGCCTTCCACCAGCCCGACGGTGAGCACTCTCGATGATAAACAAGTCCATATTTGGCTAAGACCGCTGATCTGGCTTGCTTCCGCATACATGGGCCTCTAAGATAGCACTACGTGGCTTTACTTGATTGGCTCTTCATATAGTATTTAGCCTGTGGGTTGGGTCTGCCCGGGCATTCGAAATTCGGAAGACTGTTTTCAAGGGACCTGAATAAACTGCTGGAGAAGAGCTTTTGCGAATTGTGTCATCCTTGCTGGTTGAGGGGGACGCGACATTAAAGACTATTATAAACAATTGTATAATAACCAACTAAGAAGCCTGTAAGATATGGATAGACATCAGAATACATAAAATCTATGAATAATTAACCACAAGGATACAAGAAAAGTCACAAGAAGACACAATATAGTAAATATCAGGACCTGATGGCTTTGATGGTTATGTCTACAAAATATTTAAAGAATGATGTCGCTTTCCATGCTGCCTGGGGACGGGTCCATACGGCGTTGTTCTTGATTCCCGTCGTAACTTAAAGGGAAACTTACACAATGTCCGGAGCCCTTGATGTCCTGCAGATGAAGGAGGAGGATGTCCTCAATTCCTTGCCGCAGGGACCCACTTAGGTGGTACCAGCCTTGACTTCCAGATGGAGCAGTACATCTACAAAAGAAAGAGTGATGGTATCTACATCATAAATCTGAAGAGGACCTGGGAGAAGCTGTTGCTTGCAGCTCAGGCTATCGTAGCTATTGAGAATCCTGCTGATGTCAGCGTCATCTCCTCCAGGAACACTGGCCAGCGAGCTGTGCTGAAGTTTGCTGCTGCCACTGAAGCCACTCCCATTGCTGGCCATTTCACACCTGGGACCTTCACTAACCAGATCCAAGCAGCCTTCAGGGAACCTCGGCTTCTAGTGGTGACTGATCCCAGGGCTGACCACCAGCCTCTCACAGAGGCATCTTACGTCAACCTGCCCACCATTGTTCTGTGTAACACAGACTCTCCTTTGCATTATGTGGACATTGCTATCCCATGCAACAATAAGGGTGCTCACTCAGTGGGTCTGATGTGGTGGATGCTGGCCCGGGAAGTACTCCGCATGCGTGGCACTATCTCTCGTGAGCACCCGTGGGAGGTTATGCCTGATGTTTACTTCTACAGAGACCCAGAGGAGATTGAGAAGGAGGAGCAGGCTGCAGCTGAGAAGGCAGTGACCAAGGAGGAGTTCCAGGGTGAATGGACCGCACCAGCTCCTGAGTTCACTGCTGCTCAGCCCGAGGTGGCCGACTGGTCTGAGGGTGTGCAGGTGCCCTCTGTGCCCATCCAGCAGTTCCCTACTGAAGACTGGAGTGCCCAGTAAGCCACTGAGGATTGGTCAGCAGCTCCCACAGTGCAGGCCACTGAGTGGGTTGGAGCCACCACAGAGTGGTCTTGAGCTCCTCTGCAGACACCTGAACAAAGGAAAAAAAGGTGGAAGGAAAATAAAGTTCCTAAAAGCTGTCAAAAAAAAAAAAAGAAGAAGAAGAAGAAGAATGATGTCAACTCTTCTTAAACTATTTCAATGCAGTGAAAAGAAGAGAATCCATTGGTTGCATATGTGTAGGGGCCTAGGTCCAGTTCATGCATGCTCTTTGATAGGTGTTTCAGTTTCTGTGAGCTCCCACAGGCCTAGGCTAGTTGTCTCTATTGATCTTTTTGTGGAGATCTTGTCCCCTCTAGATCTGTCTATCCTTCCTCTCATTCTTCCACAGGACACCCTGAACTCTGCCTAATATTTGGCAGTGATTCTCAGCCTCTTTTTGGATCCTCTACTGCATAGAGATTCTCAGAGGACACTTATGCTATGCTCCTGTCAATAAGACAATAGGCGTCTTGGTCGGCATGAGGGTCCCCTAGTTAGTAGAGTGAGGGCTGTCTATGACATGGACTCTGATGCATGCTTTTTGATCACTTCCTCTAAGGAGACTACAGTGTGTGGCCTCAATGGAATAACATGTACTCAGTCCTGATGTGACTCATTGTCCTGCAATTAGATGGTAGGTAGGAGTTTCACCTTTTTTGATGGAAGGAGGGATCGGAGGCCGGGACCCAGAGGAGGGGAGGAAGGAGGCTACAAATGAGATGTAAAATGAATGAATAAATAAATAAATAAATGTATTTTAAAAAAGAAAAAGAGAAAACCTTGCTGAACTCAGCCTCCAAAGCAAGCATTACAATGATACAAAAATCAAAGATGTAACAACAAAAGAAAACTAGAACCCAACATTCTTGATGAACAGAAATCAAAAATCATCAACCAAGAACTAACAAACGGAATCCAACAACACATCATAAATTTAACACACCACAATCACATGGGACTCATCTCAGCATACAAAAATGGCTGAACATATGCAAAATAATAAAAATAAAATAGCACTCCAACAGACTGAATGACAAAACTTTCTTTAGTGGATACAGAAAAGGGATTTGAAAAATTTAACAGACCCTCATTTTAAAATCCATCAACAAATTGTATAAGAATTATACCTCAACATAATAAATAGTATGTGACAAACCCACAGGTAACAGCATGCTAAAGTGAGAAAACTTGAAGATATTTTTTGAAATATCTGGAATAAGATGAAGGCATTCATTTATAACACTACTATTCATCACAGTACCAGAGTTCTTTTTATAATTTTAATATATGTATACTCTATTTATATCATTCCCCTATCTCCCACCTTGCTCACATCCCCCTGAATCACTCTCAAACTCATAACTTCTATTTATTTAACATTATTGTTACAAATATATAAGCATATATGAATACGTGTATGAATACAATCTACTACATCTAGTGTTGCTTGCATGTATATGCTATTGTGGCTGACCACTTGATACAGGATAATCTCTATCCTGTATCAATTTGGAGGCTCATCTCTGGAGATGGCTGATTTTTCTCTCTCTTAGTAGCCATTAATTGTCTGTAGCAATTCATTTAGGCATGAGGTTTGTGAGATTTTCCTCTCTGGATTTGTACATCAACTGTTATTGTCACTATTCAGGCCTTGTTTAGGAAGACATCCTGTTGAGATGTCATGAGTACAGTTATCCTGTAATATACAGATCCTGCATTCTCACAGCATATGTCTTGCTCTTATTGTTCTTACAATGTTTCTACCTTCTCTTCCTTGATCTTTCCTGAGCTATAGGGGTCATGGTTATATTGCAATTGTATCATTTGGGGCTGAGAATCCATGGTCCATGGTTCTCTGCAATTAGAAAACATGTGACTTTCTCTAATGGTCTCCATCTGCTGCAAAAAAAAAAAAAAAAAAAGCTTCTTTGTTGCATGGAGGAGAGAAGCACTTATTTTGGGTTATAAGGGTAACCAGAATATGGCATTCAAAGATGTTTTCTTAAGACTTTTTTGATATTGAGACATGTCTACTCCAAGTAGAAGATGAGCATTGAAGAATCTCCAATTGGAGATGGTTGAATTAGTGACAAGTCTGTCACTTGGCAAGAAAAATCCCTTGCTTCAACTGTAGACAGAATGCTGTCTAAAAAGAACAAAACTTGGAAGCAGGTAAGTTGACAGCCTAGCTCCACCAAGACAGGGTAGGCAAGTCCTTCATAATTACTGCTTTACAATCAATGTCTGTCAGAGGAACGGGGCCAAACAGCTGAAGATTAATGCTGTAATGTATGGAGAGAAATTGGGAACTGTCCAGGCAGCCACTGGTATGTCATTTCTTAGTTTTGGAAGCTGCGGGCCCTGCACTTCTTGTATAATCAGATATATTTATCCCTCTCAGGTCTCTGATGTGGTTGAAGACTAGATAGCTAGAGTCTCATAGTTAAATTTTGAGTTGTTTAGGAATTAAAAGGGTGTCCTGGATCTAAGAAGATGTTTTTAAAATTGTGATGTAAGTTAGGATGGAAGCTGAGTTGGATATAGAACTTTAAACTCATAGATATGGTTGGATAGTAGAATGTTAAAGTCACTTGCCAAATACATATGGACTGGAGATTGGGAATGTACGCTAAGCCTTATAGTTCTCATAATTGTGGCCTAATTATTTCTGTTGTTTTGTATTGTATTTGTTGTTATAAGAGAAAGAGCCGTTTGTTGGACCAAAAGGGGGAGCTATTGGGGTGAAAAAGCTATACCTTAAGCTTAAAAAAAAAAAGGAAGTGAATGAGGGTGTTGAGGGGGAAGAGGGTGGGAAGGTGGGACCAGATGGGGGAGTAAGGAGGGTATTGTGATTGAGATATAACTAGAAGAAATAAAAATTAATTAATTAATTAATTTTTAAAAGGATACAAGTATTAGAACATGAAATTAGAGGGGCTAGAGAGATGATTCAGTGGTTAAGGGCACTTGCTGATGCTTTGCAGAAGACCTGCGTTGAGACATGACACATGACAGCTTACAATTGTATGTAACTCCATTTCCAAGGAGTTCTAGTGCCCTCTATGGCAGTAGAACTGTGTGTTGCTACCCCTTTGGAGGTCACATACTAGATATCATATCACTACATCAAACATGAATAGTGTGCTTATTGTAACACTGTGAATAATTGCAAAACATAGAATTAACTGAGGTATCATAGATAAATAGATTTTTAATGTAGTATACATGTGTTATAGAATAAAAAGGGTAAAATATTATATTTGTGGTATTATGAAAGGAAATGGAGAGTATTGTGCTAACTGAAATAAGACAGGCACCAAAATAATAATAATAATAACTATGATTTCACTCACAGAGACTAAACCAGTAGGTTGGCAACACAGTATTAGAGAGCACAATAGAGGTTCCTAGTGGGTAAAATGGGAACAGAAAGAGAGATGAAGGCATCAAAACACAGAGTGTGGGAAGTAGTTCTAATGCTTCAGAGTATGTAGGATACTGTAGTCTATGACAATTACCCAACTCAAAATAGTTAGAGAAAAGTGTGCGTTCTTATTTTAAAGAAATGATCACAATATTTGGGGAGATAGAAATATTAATTGATAATTTTATGTGTGCCCATATCTAATTACAGTACTACACCATTTTTCATACAAGTTTTTCATCAATTAAAAATTTTAAATTAAGGGTAACATGTAGAACCACTGATTTAAGATATTTCGCTTGATTTGTGACAGTGCTTTTATTTACTACTTAATGTCATTTTAGCTAGAAAATTGTTAAAATTTTAAATTATTAATAATGTCAAATATCTAATAGTTATCTTTAATAAAAATTGTTTTGAGCTATGACAACCTGATTAAGATACTTACAAAGTAAGAAGCTGGATGTTCTGATTTCATAGATCTGCGTTTAATAGCCATCAAACACATTTGTTAAAGGAAAGGCAGATGTATTTAAATATTCCAGTATGTTATTTTCACAAGGTCATTTCTTAGCAGTGATATCCTGGCTGTTTATATTTTAGGTGGTTGGAAAATTTGCATTATAGAAATAATCAAATGTTCTAGTTTCTTTTTCTGTTGCTGTGACAAAATACTCTGACAAAAGCAACTTATGGGAGAAAGGTTTGTTTAGCTCGTAGTTTTCTATGTAATGGTGGGGACATCAGGACAGTAGGAGGCTGAAACAGCTGGCCACATTGCAACTGTAGTCAGGAGAGCAGTACATTCTGGATTTATACTGATGCCATTTGTCAGATTTAGGGAGTTTGCAGCAATTATTAAATATTTCCTTGCCTATTCTACTTGTCCCCTGAAACTTCTGCAGTGTGAACTTGAGAGTGCTCCAGGAGTCTGTTAAGCTCTGTTCACTTTTTGTTCAGTCTGATTTGTGATCCTTAATTCAATAATTCCGTCTTCTATCTTCAAACAGTGTTGCTTTCTTGTTGCCTTTGAATTCCCTGACAATTTTTCACTTGTTATTATAATTTCCACTTTAGATTTTTAGAAGTCCATTCCTTTATTGATGTTTTCATTTTTCTTTGTTAATGATGTCTTGACTTAATCCACATTTTTAGTTGTTTGAGGTTCTTCATGAAATGTATATTCTTAGTTTGTGTAGAATATGTCATCAAGTTGAATTTGGGGAAACATTCAATGAGTTATTTTTTAAAGAGAGGTCATAATTTTCTGTCCCTTTATTTACCTCATGTTTATTGTTTTAGAAATTACACTCTGGAATTTAATATGTGCTAACTGTGGAAGTCATAGTCTCTTTCATCTTAAAGATTGTCTTTTGCCTGGTTTTAGTCTGAAGAACATTTCATCAATTAAAGACTTCTACCATCACAGAAGGACTGAAACCTGTAGTTACCCATGTTCCCAACCTAAGTGGGAGATTGAGAGTTGTAGAGCATAAAAACACAGGGAAAGAATTCAATGGAGTCTGGCATAGACCAGAGAAGTATAAATAAACTGAGGGTGGATGGTTCAATCACATGAGAGGAGAAAGTCAGGTGCTGCTGTTTGTTACACAGTATAGCATGTTTGCAAAAAAACAAAACAAAACAAACAAACTCAAGGCTGACTATATCAGATTAGAATATATTACTCTTAAGCCTGCTGGAGGAAAAATGTACAAAGAACTTAATCATAATTATATATATATGGTGTGTGTGTGTGTGTGTGTGTGTGTGTACCTAAGGAAAAAGATATAAAAAGAAATACACAAATAAGAAATCACAAATATGATTACAAAAATACAGTCAAGTATATCAGTGATTATTATATTGTCTCTGGGCTAAGCCCATGCACAGTTGAACATACTTGTTCCAAATGCTTAGGACCAGAATTATTTCCAGTTTCAGGTTTCTTTAGATATGAGGATTAACTTCATGTATACGATGAGATATATTGGGAAAAAAACCAAAGCTGAAATTAAAATTCACTTATATTTCATGTCCATTTACAAACTTTGCTTGCAGGCCATTTTATAAAATATGTTAGTAATTGCATGCATGAATCAAAGATTCCTAATATAGAATTTTCTGCCTGTGGAATCATATCAGCATTCAAAATATTTCAAACTTTAGAGCAGTTCACATTTGGGGTTTTGGGATCAGAGATTCTCAATCTGGATTGAGAGGCAAAGATTCACATACTTTCTTCAGAAACCCAGGTGCAATGAATCGAGATGGGAAGGGGAGTTAAAAATAAGGGAAGACAAAAGGCTATTCAAAGCAAGTGCTACCAAAAAAAAATAGTAGATATAGTAATATTAAAGACAAAGTAGAATTAAGGATAAAAGTACTAAAGGAGGAAAGAAGAATATTATAAAATGTATGGTTTTTCTCTGCCTGCCCTTGCTCTGAATAATGACATGGAGATCTATTATATTTACTAAAAGCTTCAGGCATGATAGCTGAGCAGATACTTAGCTATTCTAACATGACAATTATAACCTGGCCTACTTCCCAACCATGTGACCTGTGACCTTCCATCTTAGTCTCCCTCTCCACATACTTCTTCCACATTCTGATGGCCACTGCTCTCTCTCTGGCCCCCACTGAGGCTCCCCTTCTCTTGGCTTGGAAGTCCTGCCTAAACTCTCCAGCCCAGCTATTGGACATTCACTTCTTTATCTGACCAATCAGAAGGTGTTAGAGAACAAAATGCTAAGACAGGAGATGCTTAACAATGCCAAAGTCTGGTCTGTAATTAAATCAGGTCTCTGCCGGCACAGAAATCAGCATTTGAACAATACAAGGGCAATCTTCATGCAGTGCACAAAAAGATTATCCTTAGAGGATGTTGATGCTTCACATTAATGAAATGTAAAATCCATTAACTTATTGGTATGGCCATGGACATCCATACTCCTCACACTTTACCTTTGAAATAAAAATTTTATAAAACTTGAAATCTGACAGTACAACAAACAGTGAGAAAAATTCAGCTCAAACATCTTTAAGAACACTAACAAAGATATAAAAGATTTGTAATGTTTGTATTGTTTGAAATATAAGTTGTTGTAGGACTCTGTTCTCTGCACATAGAATACAGGTTCATTACAAACACAAGGGACATTTACAAATACTCCATGTATTAGGAAATTAAAAAGCAATAGTGATAGTTACAGAACAAAAGACAAATGGGCCATTTTAATGTGTTGGAATCCAGAACACTTATATCAAAATCCTACTAAATAAAATCCAATTAAAACTCAAAGTTCATATCAAATGTCAGCAGACCAACAGCTGACAGTAGATGTCCATAGTAACAGCACTATTGGATAAAAGAAGAAATCAAGTAAAAGCAGAAACACGTAAAGAAAATCATGCACCTAGAAGTGGGATAGATTACTAAGGTCTTAGAAATTGGAAAGAAAAAACAACAGGCAGATGTACATTGGATGGGCAAATTTTCTGTACAATCAAACCAATATTCACAAAAAATGTAATGACCAATGATGCTTTTCATAAAAACTAAATACACCTCCAACTCTAAAACTCTAGAAGCTAAGCAACAATAAAATAAACGAGAGAAAGAAGAAAATTAGAGCAAAAAAAAAATAGTGATGTTGGCAGTAGTGAATTACCAATAAAACAGAAAACTGACTCTAAAAAATAAAACTGATCCTGCCCCTAGAGGCATTTCAGAAGTCACTGCTATGTCACATGTGTATCAGTGGGTGGCAGAGAGGAGAGAGGCGATATCTACATTCAGTGTTCTGACCTATGAACATCTGAATGAATAGTAGCCTAACATTTCTGGAAGCAAAAAAAAAAAAAGAAAGAAAGCTAAATACCAACACCACTTTGGCACCATGGGGTAACCTGAGATGACTACAAGACCACTACCAGGCAAGCACTGGATGGGCTCCCAGGACAGGAAACAAAACAGAAACTAGAAGAACTCTGCCTGGCCCTGGATGTAGGGGTTCGGGGTGAGCCATCCCTGAGGGAATGTGCCTTCAGTCTCCTATGTGGTTGTATTGGCTAGGGAGAGATGCCCTTCTCTCCCTTTTGCCCTCACCACTATTAGCCAAAAGGCAATCTGGCCCAGATGAGGTCACAAGAGCAGAACTCACATGCTGCAGCACTCAGGAGAGCAGGCCCTGCACCTTGCCAGGACAGCACACTATAGCTAGTCCTGGATATGGGGGTTGTGGGTGAGCCAGTCCTGAGGGAGTGAGTATGGGAGAGCCAGTCCTGCCTTCTGTCTGCTATATGGTGGTGTTGGCTAGGGATAGATGCCCTCCCCTCCTTTTTGCCCTCACCACCATTAGCTGACAGGAGATCTGCCCAGATGGGGTTACAAGAGTAGGAGAGGTTTCCCTGCCCTCAAATGCTGCAGCACTCGGGAGAGCAATCCCTGCACCTTTCCGTAGTAGAACTAGCCATGCAAGTGGGTGTTGCCGGTCCAGAACCAGGGCTTTGAGTTGTCCCACCCCAACATCTACCCCATGGATGAACTGCTGGAGTGCAAGAAGAGGTGAGTTTCACAACCCAGGATTTCAGGATCTCTATGACACAGGACAGTTACAGCATATTTGAGAGGAGTTTCAGTGAGGTTCCAGTAGCAGAAACCAGGGGCCTCACACCAGAACAAGTCATTATAATGAACATTTGCAAGCAGAATATGTGGACAGAGGGGAATATTGTGGGACATTCAGAGATAAACTTCAGCTTCCACAATAAACTGCTATTTTTTATGCTGGGACAGATTGCAAGGGTGGAGGATGGGTCTGGGTGGAGATGGGAGATGGAAGGGAACAGGGTACATGATGTGAAATTCACAAAATAAATTTTAAAATTCTTAAAAAAAACACTTAACATGAAAAAATGTAATAAGGATGCTAAAGTGTAGCTTCTCACAATTATGAAATTTCTTACAACCAATAAAGATAATTGTGTTGATAAAAAATAAATAAATAAAACTGATAAAACATGCAAGATAAGGGTCAGCAATTTAATCAAATGAAGAGAGATATAATGCACACACACATATGCACAGACAAGAGATGGAACATATAGTTGAATACTGTATAAATATATTTATGAATTATTTAAAATACAAAATTTTAAATGAATTCATAAAACACTGTGTCCAATTTCATGTCAGTAAACTTGGTGTGGCAGAAATCAATTTAGGCTTAACTTGGAGGGTTAGAAGTGAAAAGGATTTTGTTTCAGTTTTGGTAGAGGATCCAAAACAATAAAAATACATAAACAAACAAACAAAAACAGGTGAATAGCATTGATCTCAAAAGTGAGGTTCTCAATGACCAGTGTAGGCCTTACAACATCCCTCTCTCCTGCATGGCCTCACTCCAAGGAAAGGTTTTGAAATGGCTGATTGTGTTGGAAAAGAAAGTGTTGACTCCTTTTGCCTGCGTGCCACTGTGGGATGCTCCCTGTCTCACTCTTGAAGATAAACTCCAGTGGCAAAGCTAAGAAATAGCAGATTCAATTGCACAATGAATAGAGACAATCTGGGAATACTGCAGAAGAAATGTCATGATTTCATTATCTCAAAAAGAATTCCTACTATATTGATCTCCCACAACTAAAACATGTAACACATCAAATACATAAAGCAACAAAAGTCTCTTTTCCCTGGGAGCTAGACATCTTGAGTCAGGGTGCCTATCTGGCCATGCCCACTGAGTCTCTTCTTGCATATTCTAGTACTGGTTGTAAACAGATGGGGGTATCTGTATCCTACATTCTGCACATATATTGATAATTATGTTCCTTATAATAATAAAGTGGGTGGCATAAACTTTGGTGTTTATTCTATTACATTTCTAGCAGCTAGAAGTCTAAAGTCCAGGTATCACAAGGGGTGAGCTCTTTCTAAAGATTCTAAGGCAAGTTCTCCCTAGCTCTGCTGTTCCCAGCATCAACCCATCATCCCAGCATCAGTGGGATTTGGGAGCTTGCCGTTACATTAGTCCATTCAGTCACTGTCACTCTGTCCTGTTCTCTGTTTGCATGTCTGTCTATGCCAATTAGGAAGACACCAGTCACACAGAGTTGGAGTCTACTCTAATGATCCCATCTCTTGTGAATTTTATTTACAAAGACCCTGTTTTCAAAATAGGTTACATCCACAAGTACCAGAGTTAGGACTTCATATTTTCATTTAACTGAACACAAAACAATCCATAAGACTACCCAAGGGTGTCAGTCATGACAAGAAGTCTTAATGGAAAAGGGGTTGGGATAGATGGTCACATGACCAACCCAGAAGGATTCTCTCCTCTAGTCTAGAAATGTACTCCTGGGATTTGCATGTACTCAGGCCAAAGAGCTTGGTTTAAACTGTTGCTTTATTCAGAAAAAAAAAAAATGAGTACAAGCTGTTGTCGTGTGTTACAACTCTGACAAAGAGCACACTTTCTATGAGTCTGTATGAACAATAAGAGGCTAGTGACTAGTTAAAGCTAGACTTGTGGAATGACTTTGGATGGAGCACATAAAAAACATATTATTGTGGTGAATGTAAACTACAAGTCCCACTTTTCAGTACTCTGGCATCATATGCTATTTTACCAAATTGGGTCAAGAGGATGTTGAAATCCCACAGAGCTTTGTGGTCACAAAGGAAATTATAAGTATCTCCAAAAGCATTGTCACATCTGCCATGTGCTTTTTAACACTAAAATAAAAATCAAGAAGCAATTATTTGTTCTAGAAAACAAAATACTGAGCCATTGATGGTGAATAATGATATAGAAGGGTGTCAAATGCTTCCAAGTCTTCCTCTGACTAAATGTGTTACCTCCCTCATCTGGAGGCAGCTTAGGGTGACACGGAAAATCAACTGAGGTTATGCAGCCTTTGATTTCACAACCAGTAAAACACCCACTACAGAGTCTTCCAATAATCCATTCAGTTATTCAGACAGCAATTTTCTCTCACGGAGCCCAAATTGTTTCAAATCTTTTACTCGTATGTTTATAAAAACAAACATAACTCATGTTAAGATGGTTAGATAGCAAGATTAAAGGTTTCTGGCCTAAGGGGCTTTGACATCCAAGTTTTATGTCTACAAACAAACTCTGGAAGTTCAGCATCACATCTAATGACATGCAAATGAATCTAGAGTGGAAAATGGAAAACAGTTTAATGACCACTATGGAGTTTCCGTGTAAAAACTCATTTCCCAATCACATACTACATGCTTTGTTCATAATAATCATGAGCTGTGAGATAAGACAATCTTCACACACATGTAATAGCTTTGAGAAACTGTCAAGAAAACTAAAGAGAATGCACGCGTTAGGTACCTGCAAGAGAATTGAAGATTGATTCCAGGACTTTCCTTTACATGGGCCCAGGTTGGCACCAAGAATCTTATCATGTGGCAAGATGATGTTTCCTAGAAACGTTCTCATTTCCTAGTGGACGAATTTCCTTGTAACCCAGGATTCAGCAATGATTCAGAGTACTGTGGTTTCAAAATGATTAATATGTGAGGGTTGTAACAATGTGAGTCAGATAAAGAGGGAAATGAGTGAGGAAATAAAAGCCTTATAGGAAAGCACATCACAGTCTGTGAACAGGGTTAGTCAGGGAACAGAAGCACAATGGAAGGGACAACCCTCGTCATTCACGTTTTCTTCTTCTTTGGCAAAGGCACATCACTGACTTCAGAGGATTCATGGAATGATTCACAAGTGAAAATTAACATTAACTGTACTTAGCATTACCTCAATAGGTGATCATTGAACTACAAAGATGCACCAGAAATTATGCAATGTGTTCAACTAGATGGATAGACAGACAGATAGACAGAGATAGATAGGTGATAGAGATAGATAGGTGGATAGATAGGTAAAAGATAGATGATGGATGGAGATGGATAGATGGATGGATGTAGATGATAGGTAGATAGGCGATAGATATATTTTGCTCCTGACCTTCAGAAAACTCCCAGTTCAAGAGAGGTACTACACAAATAGACACTTTCTACCAACTAAAGTTCCAAAGACACAATTAAGCATTCAGGACCAGAACAGGAATTTTGAAACTCTCTTAGGGATTTATTCTCCCTCACCATTGAATTGGATTGGTATTTAGATATATTTGTAGAACACAATGTTAATTTTTCCTCCTGTGCCCAAAATAATATTAATTTTTAAGTCCCCTTGGGATAACTTACTGCAAGTTAGTAATATGAATTTAAAATATTCTCTCACTTTGGTCTCTAAAAATAAAGTCATTTTGGGGGAGTACATTTTTATGAAAGTGTTCGGCATCCTTAAAATAGATTCCTAGACAAATACACTAAACTCTTTAGGCATGCAACATCCTTGAGGATTAACCATCATGTGTTAAAGTGTGTGCCCCTTTCCAAAGCTGGTGCTTGGAAATTTGCAAGTTTTCTCTAAATTAGGAGACCACTGAGACAAAGACTGTTGTAGCAATCCTGCTTACTTTAATAAGTATGTTGTATCTTCTACCACAATATGTTATTGTAGTCACATAATACTTTATTTATACAACTGTAAATATTTAATAAAATCTGTTGAATGCTGAGAGTTTATTTGACTATAAGTAGAATCTCACCAGTGTCAAGCCATCAGTTTCACAGACTGAAAAAAATAAAAACAGCTAACCTGGCTTTTGAGAGATTTTCACTATCCATTCGTTTCTATGGCAATATACTCATTTGCTCAACACATCAATTGAGTGCCTATTCTATGCAAAATTCTGCTCTGTGAATTATGAAAAGAAAAAAGGAATTGTGGATGCATCCTCTCCACAAAGAGTTCAGAGCAAACAGCACTACTATAACAATTAAATACTTCAAATATAAGGCACATGTATGGAATACTGTATGGAAGACAGAAACATATGCTGGCCACGTAGCCAGTACCCACATGTGTAACTGAGCACATGATTTGTCTCTTATCCAAAATTCGAGTGATATAATTATGCAAAATAATTCAATAAAGAGACACTACTTTGTGCCTTAATCTTGTTCCCAAAACTATTTGCAATGACATTGCAGTCTCTGAGTGTGTGTTCATTTACATATTTTTTAAAAAGCAAATAATCCAAGGAGGAATTCCTAATGGCTGAGAGACACTTGAAGAAATGCTCAGCATCCTTAATCATCAGAGAAATGCAACTCAAGACGACTCAGATTCTATCTCACACCTGTCAGAATGGCTAAGATAAAAAGCTCAAATGACAGCACATGCTGGCGAGTGTGTGGAGAAAGGGGTACCCTACTCCATTGCTGGTGGGAGTGCAGGCGTGTGCAACCACTATGGAGGTCAGTTTGGCGATATCTGAGAAAACTTGGAATAGCTCTGCCTCAGGACCCAGCCATCCCACTTCTGGATATACATCCAAATGATTCCTCACCAAATCACAAGGAAGTTTCCACATCTATGTTCATAGCAGCCTTATTTGTAATAGCTAGAAACTAGAAACAACCCAGATGTCCCTCAACCGAAGAAAAGATTAAAAAAACAGTGGTACATGTACACAATGGAATTCTACTCAGCTATCAGAAACAACAAAATCATGCAATTTTCAGCCAAATGGATGGAACTAGAGAAGCTCATTCTGAGTGAGCTAACCCAGACTCAGAAGGATGCACATGTCATCCATTCACTTATAGTCGGATTTTAGCCATATAGTACAGGATAACTATACTACAACCAATGCATCAAAGGGAACATGAACTTAGACTTTTTTTCCTGTCAATGAGACACTTTTCCCTAGTGGTGCTGCCTTGTAGGCTCCCAGTGTATGAGGAGGCTCTTGGCGCTCATATGACTGCTGAACTGGGGTGGGGGACTGTTATGTAGGGACACTCCACTCCAGAGGAGTGGGATGGAAGGGATAAGGGGTAGAGGGTGGGAGGGCGGGACTGGGAGGGGTGAAAAGAGGACACTGTGATAGAGATGTAACCTGAAATAATAAATAAATATTTTTTAAAAGCAAGTAAGCAGTTGTGGTCCGCCCTTGAGTTGGTGGTGTGCTGCTCAGCTCACAGTATACTAACCTTTTTGCAGAGATCACACAGAAACACCTCTGTGTCTGACCCACCGTATGTTAGGCACTCCTGTCAATTTGCTGTGGTTTCATGCCCCAGCTATTCTCACATTCCCATCATCTCTGTTGATTGCATAGGCAATGAATTCAGTGGTAATGATATGTTCCAGACCTGGGATAGAATAAGTAAGTAATTCATACCACCCCCACGTGTGGGTTCTGACTTCATGTACTAGCAAGGGATTTATCAGACTTTATAGGATTCCTCACAAATTTCTGCTGACTCAGATGTAGATGTAAAATATGGAATAGCATGCTGGGATGAGGCAGTTTTTAAAATTCCTTCAGGGAGTCTTTGTTCCTAAATCAATAATTGGATAGTACTTGATCACGTACAAGTGGATGTTTGTGGTGTGTGTGCAAGATGAATTGGTTTAGGTGATAAGATAAACCATTTTAAAAACACTCTAGGATAATCCCATCTAATTGCTAATGTGATATTAAAATATGACTAGTTTCATAATGTTCTTTACTTAACTTTGATTTCACATGTCATTATGCTTTAAAAATACAGGCCTATTTAAATGTATGGCCACATATGGCTTTCTTCCTTGTATATTAGATTCACAGAAGTACAGTTCATGTTTACTTAGTTTTCTGTGAAGCGGGATATTTATCAATACTTCAGCAGACCTGAACAATTTCTTAGAACAAATGTCTAGTAAAGATTGCCTTTATTGTAGTACTCTAATAATGTCTTTAATTGTAATGAGGACAGTTTATGTTTATCAAGCACTTTCCAAATACTTAGCATCTTGAGACACACCATCAGGATCCATCAAATAACATCATACAATAGATAGTAGTCATGGTAGCCCCTTGATTCAAATGAGAAACCTTCTAAGTAAAGGTACTAGCTGACAAACTCAAATTATCTAACTTCAAAACAAAGAAACTCTTTAAAACACTATACAAAAATTCAAAGGCCAAGAATGTAATGCTTAAAGACAATTATAAAGTTGGGATGCTAAAATTATAGACTATGAATGTTTTGAAATGGAGTTGAGAATATCATCCAATTATACTGTCTGCTTAGCACACACAGCACTCCTCTGGGTTCAGTCCTCAGTGTTGCATGCGTGTAGTCCCAGTACTCAAAAGATACAGGCAGGACAGTGAAGGTCAGTCTTGGTTGCATACCAAATGGAGGTAAGCATTGGCTGTATTAGCCTATATCTCAAAAGAAAAAAAGAAGTAATGTTCTAAAATGTAATCTAAAGAATACATCCTGCTTGCTCATGAAACATGCTCCAACTTGAAGACTCACAGTTGGAAGTACAGCCTAACATAAGCCTAGCTGTGTGGTTCCAAACAGACATACAACCAAAATCACTGAGATTTGTCAATTGGAACGCTCAGATCTTGCGTCATAATCAGATGGCCTGTATTGTCCCATGAAGGATCCCTGAACAAGTCTATAAGATGCACCTGCTTTAGGATGCCACTTCAAGTGCAATCTGCCTTGTTTGTGTGTGGCAGGAATATAGAGCAGACTAGAGTACACACACCAAAAATTAATCCAGCAAATTCAAATGCACACGATACTGAAATGTTCTGAGTTTGTGTCTCTGGCAATGGGTACTCGATAAATAACGTCTGAAGTTTAGTGACCTGTTAGAAGAAAAGCGTAAGTATGAAAGTATAAGCTATAGGTTCTAGCTCATGTGAGACTTTGATCCCATCTGGGAAAAGGCACCTGCGAGGCATCTGGGGTTATGCTTGAACTCACATGTGTAGCCTTACTTAGATCATTTTTACAGACATGGTAACTGATGGTCATGTTTTCCCAGATCTAGGACTAAGAACTGAAACCCAAATCTGCAGCACAGATGTGACCAAAAATTGGGCATAACAGCGTTAATCCTGAAGTCTCATTATCATGTAATATGTTTTTCTCTAAAAAAATAAATTTAATTCTGAATCCATTGTTTGTAGTCCTTGCCAAGGTTCTCTCAGTACAAACAGCTCCCAAACTAAATTATGCAAAATTTGGAACATCCCTGCCCACCTCCAATAAACATCCCCCAGGACACCATGACAAGCATGCATGCAACAGCAGTCTCTCTCTCTCTCTCTCTCTCTCTCTCTCTCTCTCTCTCTCTCATCATCCTCTCTCTCTCTTCCTCCTCTATTTCTCCCCCACTCCCCCCTCTCTCTTTCTCTTTCTCTCTCTCCTTTTCTATTCTAAATAGTTTTGTATACTTGAGTTCTATTGTGTTAACTGTAGAAATTGGTAGTGAGTATTTTACCCGTTCACAAAATAAATAAATAATTTTTTTCTGTGGATCTTATCAAGAGTCAGTGGACTACTGTTCATTCCTATGGGTAGCTTTATATTTAGATTGGACAAGTCATCAGTCTCTAAAATTCTGCCAAAGCATTCTTTTTGCAGTCCTGCAATGGAAAAGAGGGAACAGAGGGGACTCTCTGCCTCAATTTCCTGACCCTGCTGGCCCCAATCTAGAGAGGTCTCTATATAAATAGGACTGAATCCTCCAGAGATCTGCAGCACTTCCACATCTCCAAGCCCCTATCATGCACTCTTACATCATGATTTGGCCTCACACATTAAAGAACTCAACCAATTCTAAAAATATTCTTCCCCATCTAATCTCTACTGAGTTGTTCATATATGTTGAAAACTCACAAATATCATCTAAAAGCATCAACTTAATGGTATCTCCAACATTTTTATGACATTGGAATATTTCCCCCCAGATACCACAAAGGTTTTGTTTTCTTTTTTCCCTCAAAACAGATCTTTCAATATAGTCTTCAGAGTGACTTAAGGAAACAGACTACATGTGTGTGTGTGTGTGTGTGTGTGTGTGTGTGTGTGTGTGTGTGTGTGTGTTGAAAGTTTGTTAATACTTCTGAAATCAAAACTCTGGACAAAACTGGTCATCACTCATTTTTGAGTAGCTTCAGAACTCAGACAATAGCTCTCAAGTAATTGTTTTATATTTTGTTCCTTAATTCATTCACACAACAAATATTCTTGAGAACATTAGCACATCAGATGAATTGGGCTGTGTTCTGGAATTATGAACAGCTATTGTGCATTTTTTTCTATAGATAACATAGGACAGAACAAACTGTGCAAGTAAATGAATACAGTGAAGTTCTGTCGGTGTTATAACTGATCTTCATATAATGCAAGGTTGTAAGAGGGAATAATTAGGCCTAACTTCAAAAGAAGAAGAAAACACTACACAGACATAACTGAAAGTAGAAAGCAAACATCTAGCCTCATGTCTTCTAAATAAAAAAGGGGAAAGGACTTGTTAGCTCAGATTTTAAAATTGCTAATTCTTTTTTTTATTTATTTACTTTTATTTTTGTGTGCATTTGGTGTTTTGCCTGAAAGCACGTTTGTGTGTGTCAGATTTTGGAGTTACAAACAGTTGTGAACTGCCATGTGAGTGCTAAGAGTTGAACCATGTCCTCTAGAAAAGTAGTTGGTGCTCTTAACTGATGAACCATCTTTCCCGCCCCAAAATTGTCACTTCTCAGCATGAACAAACAAGGAAGTGAGCAGATAACTTGTTATATATTCATTCTAGTGAATTAATTTTTAATGAATAACTTGTTACATTATGGAATCAAACAGAAAAAGAGGATGCGAAGCTATTGTGTAGAATTATATAAGGTGCTGTAGATAGATAATATTGACTGGAAGAAATTTTTTTTTTTTGTTTTCATAGACAACCAGACACAACTGAGGTGTGTGTGTGTGTGTGTGTGTGTGTGTGTGTGTGTGTGTGTACATGTGTTCTATCTTAAGTTGTAAATAGAAAGCTGACAGGGTTTGAGATGAATGGAGGCAGTGGGTGTATCTTTACCGTGTACTAACAGAGGAGCCCCTGAGCCGCGCATGGCCTGGAATATGGACTTATTACATCTGGTAGTGGAGGCTATATAGTGTAAGATCCAAGGCTTGCTTTTCCCTGATGTCTATGTCTAGTAGAAATATTTTTCAAAGTGAAAGAAAAATAAATGTTGTTGGAACAAATAAGAATCCAAATACCTTATCTTCAATAGGGCTGCACTGAAGGCCATTGTTTGAGCAGAGGAAAGTTATACCACATTTTTTAAAAGGTGGATTTATACAAAGGAATAAAAAGGAATAACATGTATGTAGACATATAGCAAAACATTTTGATACCTCTAAAAGATAGTTAAACATTTAAGGCCAAAATATTAATCGTACTGGACAGTTTTATGTCATCTTGACACAAGCTAGAGTTATCTGAAGGAAGGAATATCAATTGAGAAAATGCCTATGTAAGATCCAGCTATAAGGTATTTTCTTAGTTAGTGATTGATGTGGGAGGGCTCAATAAATTGTGGGTAGGGCCTCTCCTGGGCTGGTGGTCCTGGTTCTGTAAGAAAGCAGCTGAGCAAGCCATGAGGAGCAAGTCAGTAAGTAGCACCCCTCCATGACCTCTGCATCAGTTACTTCTTCCAGGTTCCTGCCTGAGTTCCTATCCTGACTTCCTTCAATGTTGAACAGTGCTGTAGAAATGGAAGCCAAATAAACCCTTTCGTCCTCAAGTTGTGTTGTTCATAATATTTTATCACAGCAAGTTTAACCCTAACTAAGACATTAATAATGTATTATGGATCTCACATAAAATACCCCAAGGAATAAAATACCTCAAATTGACAAATACTGCAATAAGGGCCTTATCTTAAATATGAAAAGGATAGTGTGATTTGAAGGTAGATAGTGATAAGTTGGATATATACTATAAATCTAGCTACAATGGTTAAAATATGAAGCAAAGGATTGTCAGCAATAAGTTGGTAGAAGAGGCTTAATCACATGGCATTCTTGAGTCAAAACAAAAGTTCAAATAGAAACAAAAATTATACAGGCTTAATAGAAAACTAATGTAAGGAAGACAGATTAAACCAGAATGGTAGCAAGAGTCAGATCAGTTGCTATTGCTATAAATACTCAATGTAAATGGTAAGTTTATCCACTCTGGTGAGGAGGTAAGACCCAGCTGTATGCTGTTTCCAAGAAGCTTGCTTCAAATACAAAAACTCAGACAAAAGTCAAAGGAGAGAGAAATGCATATGGATGTTAAACATAAGAAAGACTGTGTCAAAGAACATAGACACCAAAGCTAGAAATGCTTTCAGGAATGAGGAGAGTCATTTAATAGTGATAAAGGAGTCGAAGGAGCACAAAAGTGCATTGCTTAATACCTATGTTGAAAACATAGGAAACAAAAACTAATTGAACTCAAAGAGTTGGGTGTTTCAATACATCCTATGTTAATAATTAGTCTAAGCAAGCAAACCAAAAAAAAATAATCAACAAGAAAATTAAGAATAAATGAAATAATTTGGGAGTGTGAACTTGCCAAATAAATTTGTGTTGGGGTGGGGGGAATAAATGGAGCAGTATGGGACAGTAGCAGGTTTGATTGTAAGATAAAGGCAGCTCCCAGAGTCTTGTGTTTACAGAGTATGTATCATCATACGGCACTCCATTTTTCATCTGTGGAACATCTGAGTGGCTCTTTCCTTGGGCAAATAGTAGTTCTCAGACACTGTGCTGTCTCAATCCAGAGTGAGCCATTCACAATTCACATCAGAGTATTTACTGAGCTTTTGTGCAACAAAACATATGATTTCAGCAAAAATATCCATCGTAGACAAAGGCCCACTAAGGAGAGAATTAAGAGGCCTGGTCACTTTGGCCTGATTTAGGACTAGTTTGAAGCACCAGTCCTAAATCAATTCAAATAAATTTAAAAGTGTGGTACATACACAAAATAATTTTATTCAAACATAAAGAAAGCTGAAATTTTTTTCACTTGAAAACACTTGTAATTAAAGATTGGCATAATAAATTAACTAAGCCAGTCTCAGAAAGGTAAATACCATATGTTTTCTCTCATTTGTGAATCCTGAATTCTATAGAGATACATAAAATCATGTACAAACATATGCATGAAAAGAGTAGATCCCTGCAGAGATACATAAAACCATGAATATACATATGACATGAAAACAGAATCAAAAACATTTAGGAGAATAAAGAGCACTAGGAGGAGGATGAGAAAGGGAAGTGTGGGGCTTATGGGAGAACATGCTCCAAATATAGTATATACTTGTGTGGAGACGCCCTTATGTAACTCAATAGCATGTACAATGATGAGTATGCACCATTTTAAAAGTAGTTACACAATAAAAAATGAGGTAAAGCACCGTAAATTGGAAATCATTTACTTTTTTCTAAGAGTGACAGTTTAAAAGATCAGTAAGATGAGAGTTGAGAAAGGCTGTAGAGCTGAGAGGCACGCCTTTCCTAACATTAACACAGGACCAGGGCAGGGCCTAAGAGGCAAGATGTACTCTCCACTCTTTACAAGAGCCATGACTGACACTTTTGTTAATAGAGACAGACTAACAACAGAAATGTACAAAAAGTTATTCAATGATAATTTTGCCTAATGTAGGAATAGAACTAAAGAAAAGCATATTGTGTGTGCTTGGATTTGATTTAAAATGGACAACCTCAGAGAAACACATTTCAGGGGGAAAAAAAGATGATCTAATCATAGTAAAATAAGAAGAGTGAATTTGAACATAGTCCATTTGCTCAAATTCTTTTCAGCCTGTCTGTGCTTCACTCCACTTCCCTCCTTGTTGTGGGGGATGGGGAATATATCAATGAGAGTTTTCAAGAGAGGTGTAAGGTTAGAGAGTTACATGGTCAGGTTTTGTGGCTTTAGGAAAAACAAGTTCTTAATCTTATGACCTGCCCTGGGGAAGGTTCTAGTTTTTGTTGCCTGCTGTATTGTCAGCTTGTTGTTGCCATGGCAAATACCCAGGACAAT
Source organism: Lophiomys imhausi (assembly GCA_907164525.1). Lineage (NCBI taxonomy): Eukaryota > Metazoa > Chordata > Mammalia > Rodentia > Muridae > Lophiomys > Lophiomys imhausi. The sequence goes on from CAJQZJ010032332.1 coordinate 6,769,729, forward strand.
CAACTTAATAAGAAGAAAGGTTTATATTGTCTCATACTTTTTCAGGTTTCATCCTATGTTTGGTTGCCCCATGTCTTTCCTATGGCAGTATATCACAGCAGGAGTGTGTGGTAGAGGAAACTACCACCATCTCATGATGGCTGAGAAGCAGACAAGAGAAGATTAGTATCCCACAATACTCTTTGAGGAAACAGTCTTAATGGGATGAAGTCTCCCCTGGGTTGCATTTGTTTAAGATATCACCACCTCTTGAGTTGCATTTCTCTGATGATTAAAGAAGTTGAGCATTTCTTCAAGTGTCTCTCAGCCATTAGAGATTTCTCCTTTGTGAATTCTTGGTTTAGCTCTGTTTCTGATTTATTCATTGGAGTATTTGGTTTCTTGGTGTTTAATTTCAAGACAACTCTGAGATTCCATCTCACACCTGTCAGAATGGCTAAGATCAAAAACTCAAATGACAGCACATGCTGGCGAGGTTGTGGAGAAAAGGGAACACTCCTCCATTGCTGGTGGGAGTGCAAACTTGTACAACCACTATGGAAATCAGTCTGGCAATATCTTAGAAAACTTGGAATAGCCCTACCTCAAGACCCAGCCATACCACTTCTGGCTATCCACCCAAACAATTCCTCACCAAACCACAAAGACATATCTTCATCTATGTTCATAGCAGCCTTATTTGTAATAGCTAGAAACTGAAAACATCCCAGATGTCCCTCAACCGACAAATGGATAAAAAAAAAAAAAATGTGGTACATTTACACAATGGAATACTACTCAGCCATCAGAAACAAGGAAATCATACAAGTCGCAGCCAAATGGATGGAACTAGAGAAGCTCATCCTGAGTGAGCTAACCCTGACTCAGAAAGATGCACAAGGCATCTCCTCACTTATAATTGGATTTTAGCCATTTAGTACAGGATAACTATCCTACAACCAATACACCAAAAGGATCAGGAACATAGACTTTGTTAACCTATTAAGAGGACAATTTGCCCTGGGAGTGCTATCATATTGGCAGTGCAAGATATTCCCCAGTGCAAGAGGAACCTCTTAGCCCACATATGACTGTTGAGCTGAGAGGGACTGATATGTATAGACACTCCACATCCAAGGAGTGGGAAGGATGGGAGAGGAAGGAGAGGGTGGGAGGGTGGGAGGGTGGAACTGGAAGGGGTGGAATGAGGGCACTGTGATGGAGATGTAACTTGAAGCAATAAATAAACAAAAAAGTTGCATAAACAATATGCATTGTTGCATAAATAATAAAATAATTGTAGTTATTTTAACTTTAAAAAAAGATATCAACACCTTCCAATATCACTATGAAAATTTTAACACATAGACCTTTGAAGGTACTCCAGATCCAAGCATCTTCCTCAGGGAAGAAGTTCATAATGAACTTTGTGCTTCTAAGTTCCTTACAGTTTCCTCAACTCAGAGTACTCAGTATACCACAGTGCCATACTTTGGGGCATCATGGCCTAAGACCCAATATTGGTAATGTATAGCATTAAATGTAGAAAGTTAAACACAGAATAGAAGTTCTGTATTTGGCATCAACAAACTATATTTTTCAGAAAATATTCCTAAATTAAATCTGATTAGGATATCAAGACTAATATTGGCCACCCTCTAATACAAAGGGATGTGCTGTGTGTGTGTGTGTGTGTGTGTGTGTGTGTGTGTGTGTGTGTGTTGCTGACAGAACTTTATCCTAACTTTTTAGTCTTTCAGGCTGCTAGGCTTAATTTCAAGCTCCAGTTCCACATTATTTAGTCATATGATTTGGGGCAAGACATTGTGTAAGCCCCCATTCTCTCTACTGCTATGTGTGAACAATAAATTTGCATCCCTCACAGGGTTGTTACGAAGATTAAATGACAGGATGCATGCACAGCACTTAATCAGCCCTGGCACATATGAAGTTCTCAGTAAACAGAGACAATTACACAGACATTTATAAACTCAGTGTTCCCATTGTCTAACATGAAACCAGGAAGGGACTTTGTGAAGATACATGTGAATGGCTTGATAGAGCACTTGGCACAGGAAAACAAGGTACCAAATTGAAAATTGCAGGTACCCAGACACTATTCTTCTTCTCAGACATAATTAACTTGGGCTGGGTTGTGGCTTCTGCCAAGAAAAATGACTACAAGTTTCTCCCTGTCTGTTCATCCTGAAGGTGTCAACTAAAGCGATACGTGCCCGGACTAGCACCCAGCGGCTGCGATGGGACACCCCGAAGGCAAAAGTATCCTTCTAACCTCCTTCAGCCTGGCAAGTCTGGTGAGGATCTTTGTTTCCAAGAAAAAGCTACATTTTCCAAACCATCCTCCTGCTGAAGGAATGTCACAGCTGAGCAGATTCCTTCAAAGCAGCCTCGACTTCACAGGCCGTTTACATGAAGCTCCCGAAGCAGACATGCTTTTACAGCTATGAAGTAGCAAGAAAATCCCTTTATTCCCCGAGACTCCCAGAATATGAACTCCAGATGAGATCAAAGGTAGCTCTTTGGGTGGGAATTGAAAATATGAGACGTGCATACTTCGTGTGGTGCCCTTAATGCTCCAGGAGTGTGAAGCCCCACGTGGAAAAACAAACGCTCCATTAAAACAAAAGACCATAGTCCATTGCTCTTTCTCTACCAGCCCACCAATGTCCTTTGCCCCTCACCTCTGGTGCAACTCTTGCAAAGAAATAGGATTATGAGCCCATTTTAATTTTGTACTCGAGAAACGAAGAACTTGTTATGCACTGGGCAGCATTGTTCCTGGTGGTTTGGCAAACTGAATTTGCATGCCCTTCCCAAAACATGGCTTCAGAAAAACCAGATACAGGGGTTTCCACGTGACAGTGCGATGGGGGCAATAGACTAAGCTAGGGTGGGAGAAAGGTGAAACAATCTATAGACCTTGGCTTACAACAAAATAGGGACCCTCTGGCCTGAAAAATGCTGACAGCTTCCCCAATTCCTGGGAAGATTTTATACATATTTCTTCTGACTTAGGTCAAGGTATTAGAAGGACTTTCTGGAGGAGTGGAACTGATTGGCTCAACCTCTTCCCAGCTGATGCAGACAAAGAACAATAAGACAGAAGAACAGGTTGTAATGTGGAGTAAAGAAAGAAGAAAGGGTTTATGACTTCTTACACTTAGGACTGCTATTTTCAGCTAAACTCTTGAATTCCTTCTTTAGAAATTCACCAACTTGCTCGGGTCCTGGCCACAGGGAGGTAGTGACCTGGTAACTGGTGAACATTCCTTCCCAAAACTACAAAAAAGAAACCTCTCTCTTTTTTCTCCTCCTCCTCCTCTTTCTCATTTATAAGGTAATTGCAAGTGAGGTTGTTTCATTCATTGTTTCCTCTGAGCATATAGTTTTCTAGGTATAAAAAAATCACCTGCATACATCAGACCCTTTCCTTTGATGTATTCCTTATTAATTCCCTATGAATGAAGGCATTTTACATAACCAGAGTAAAATTATTAAAGTCGGAAAATTCAACACTATTATCAGTTCATTTTCCTCTTCAAATCATTTTTTCTTTTCTAACAGTCCACAATCCAGTGGTACCACTTGTGTCAGGGATATCTTTTAGGCATTTGTTTCTTCTCTAAATTTCAAGGCAATACCAAGCATTCTGTTTAGCTGAGAGAACAGCACTTTTGTCTTATTAAATTTGCCTTTAATCACAGTGTCAACAACTCTGCTCTTCTCCACCTAAGAATCTACTACAGTCCAGGGTAAGAAGTTGTTGAAATTAGACCTGATTGTGCCAAGCCTAGGTAGTCACAGCCAGAGTACGTGCTCCATGGCTGCATGGAGCGAGGCAGCTCTCAAAGCCCAGAGTTCTTAGCCTCTACAGATGCTCACTGAACAAAACCTTCCTCCTTACAGTGATGCAACAACCATTCACCTTAATCAGTCACAGTCTGTTATAGTCACAAAAGTGCTGACCCATAAAAAACAATCTGCCCAAAAATCAAATTGTTTCCCTTTCAGACACCGTCAACGCCCTCACTATGTAAAGCAACATGTTGGCTTATCTGGACTGAAAGCAAAGAAAAGGGAACAAAGGCGTGATTAGGACAACACAAAAATATCAGGAAATAAAATGCTCAGCCTTGAATAAAATTAAAGTAACTCCCAGCTTCCCGTTGCCGAAACATTCCTCAACTCTATGTGTGTGTTAGACAGACCAAAAGACAAATGCTGTACATGTTTCTTCAAGAAAAGCCTTGGAGCTATACACTTTTCCCTTAAGGAAAAAACTGATAGGTCAGGAGCTCTTCCTAGTAGCCAGTAAATTTATACCATACCATTTTAGGAAACTATTAACAATGAATTATTAAGAGTAATAGTATGTATGAAATATTATAACAATAAAAGGAAATCATTGGTGTGGGGTGGCTTGTGGGGATCCCCCCCCAAGAAACTACATAGTACATTATAAGATCACAGAACTTCAAACATGGCAGAGAATATAAAGTAGCAAGTAGTCAAATCTCTTCATTTACAAATAATAACCATGAAATTCAGGGAGGTTAGAAGAGATACCCAGCAACACACAGCTACTGAATGAGAGAACCAAGCAGATATTCTGACATACAAGTTAATAATCTTGCTGTGTGTGGTGCTCAGAGAAAAGTAGGACCTACTAAAATTGCCTGGCAAGTTCTTGAAAATTAATTTTCATTCTGGATGCACTAGAGCATCGCAGATATTCTTTAAGACAGGGTGCATGCCTCTGTGGGGATTTCTCATTTTGATTTTTAAAAATAATGTTTACAGTTTCTGGTTCTGTATTTGCTCATAACTGTGATTTCATCTTTTGAAGTAAGCCATGTTAGATCTAAAACTCAGTCACTGAGAAAGTCTGAAAGGAGATCCTTGGCAGTTCTTAGTTTAACCACTGTTTAAAGCACTGTTTACACTGAAGAGGACCTAGAAATTCAAAAGAACAAAAATCCCTTCCACCATATGCTTGAGAAGCACCCTGAAAACTCTGTACACACCTACAGAGGGGCAGTCTGCTAAATAATGTACAAGAAAGTACTCTAGCCGGGTGGTATGGTAGTGGCTCACTCCTTTTTAATTTAAGCATTTGGGAGGCAGAAGCAGGTGGATCTCTATGAGTTTGAGGCTGACCTAGTCTACAGAGTGAGTTCCAGGACATCTGATGCTACATAAAGAAAAAGGAACCCTGTCTTGAAAAACAAAACACAACCATTGTGGAAATCAGTCTGGTGATATCTTAGAAAACGTGGAACAGCCCTACCTCCAAGACCCAGCAATACCACTCCTGAGTATACATCCAAACGATTCCTCACCAATCCACAAGGACATCTCCTCATCTATGTTCATAGCAGCTTTATTTGTAATAGCTAGAAACTGGGAACAACCCAGGTGTCCCGCATCCAACAAATGAATAAAAAAACTGTGGTACATTTACACAATGGAATACTACTCAACCATCAGAAACAAGGAAGTCATGCAATTTGTTGCCAAATGGATGGAACTAGAAAAGCTCATCCTGAGTGAGCTAACCCTGACCCAAAAAGACGCATACGGCATCTATTCACTTATAATTGGATTTTAGCCATATAGTACAGGGTAACTATCCTACAACCAACAGACTGAAAGGAACATGAACATAGATTCTGTTACCTGTTAGTGTGACACTTTGCCCTAGTGGAGCTGCCATGTAGGCCCCCAGTGTAAGAGGAAGCTCTTAGCCCTCATATGACTGCTGAAATGAATGGAGTTGATATGTAGGGCACCCCACACTGGAAGAGTAGGATAGGTGGGAGAAGGGAGAGAGGGTGTGAGGGTGGGCCCAGGACAGGTGGAGAGAGAGAACTGTGATGGAGATATAACTTTAAGTAATAAATAAATATTTAAAAAAACAACAACAACAAATTATACATTTTAAAACTGAGCATGGTGGCACACTCCTTTAATCTCAGCCCTTGAGAGGCAGAGGTAGGCAGTTCTCTGTGGGTTTGAGGCCAGTCTGGTCTACAAAGAGAGTTCCAGAACAGCCAAAGTTGTTACACAGAGAAACCCTGTCTGGAAAATCCAAAAAGGAAAAAATGGGGGGGGGGGGGACAAAAGGGACAAGAAAACATTTTAGTGATGATAGACCAATATAATATAAACCAAGTTACAGTCTCCTTAGTACCAGTCTACTCAACTCTCTACATACTGCTTTGTCATGTATGTAGTGGGAGTAGACTCTTGGCAAACCTCTTGGTCCCTGTCCTGTGTCACTGAATTTTGCTCATTTGAGTTAATTGACACCTGTAGCTCTCTGGCTGTGGTTGAAACTTGATACCAGAGAGGTACAAAAGAATTTATTTTTCAAATTAATCTGTAGAATAAAATGAGAGCAAGACAATTTTAGGTTAGATAAATGTTGAAAATGGTAAAATGTCCTAATCCCATACACTAGTTTATGAGGTCACAGCAAAAAGCAGTCATTTGACTCTAACCTATTTTGTCCATTCTTTGGTGAGAATTATGCTACTTGAGTTTTGAAATTAGTCAAAAAAATATAGTGTTCTTGACTGTTAACAATATAATATTAGAAGATCATTTATTCTAAGGATTAGATATTTTTTAAGTAATGGTGAAAACAATCTATCCAGGAGAACTGTGATGAGGATAGATCCCTTGTTCTTAGAAGATGCTTAAGAAATAGAATTCACCTGATAGGATTGTCTCAAAGATAAATAGGAGAAATAAAAAAAATAAATAAACGTCACTGAAGGCAAAGTTATTGATGGGATTATTACTAGGCTATACATTTTTATATAAAGATTGTTATTTTGCTATAGTCTTTAATTTTACTCTATATTGAAAGCAGGGCTTCTCTTTTCATTCAAGAAAAATCCTATTCAACATTTATATTACTAGATTTCAGTACCAATAGGAAAATTGAAAACTCAGAAAATCAAAGTGAACTGTGTGTGATTTGGACCTAACATATACCATCAAAAAGCTCATGTGTTTAATGGCTTGATTATATGCTGATGTTTTGGGAAAAGATTAGATCCTGAGAGAGATGACATAGTGTATGAATTCACCACTGATGAATTCATAATTGAATAGACTATTGGAATGTGGATCTGACTGGAAGAAGTAAGTGACTTGGGTCATGCCTTTAAATGGGGTATCTCGTCCTCAGCCTCTGCCTCTGGCTGTCTCCTATCCACTATAAGGTGAGTTGCTTTACTCCACAGCCTCCTACTACATTCTGCCTCATCCTACATGGGCCATGAAGTGAACATGGGGTTAACATGGACTAAAGCGATGAGCCAAAACAAACTCTCCCTCCCTTACATAGTTTTCTCAGATACTTCTCCAGTGAAAACTGACTAAGGCTTTTTCACTAGCAATAGAACCTTAATAGGGGGTTAGTGAGTTTGGGCAGTCAAAATACTGACTGAGATTTCCATCTGAGGAAAGGATGGAGTTGCAGGGGAAAGGAGAGGAGCTGCCCTTCATACTCTTTTTACTACACTAAAGCATTTACTATCCCTGAAGTTCAAAGATCAGCATCTCATGCTGCCTACAGGGCTCATTGGCTAGAAGCCAACAGGGAAATTTTCAAGTTACTACAGAAGTTGGCAAGTACTCGGAACCTGTTAGCTTACTGAATTCCTGTGATTCATACTTGTCTTCTCAGAATATGCAAAATTAGACCACAAACAAAGAGAAATTTTATGTAATATTATCTGATTCTAGTTGGTATCGGTTAGTAACCAACATCATAGAAATGCAAGCCGGGTCAGGAAAAGCTTCCTCGGTTGATAATTGTCTATGGAAATTAATCTTCACTAAGAAGTATTCTCCCAGTTATGTGTTCCAAAAGCAATGAAATAAATAACTTCAGGAGTTTGCCTCCTAGGATCTAGGGCTCAAAAGAAGGGGAAAAAATGTCTCAGGAGACATACTTTCATTTAATCTTGTCCAGACAGCATAGTGATATGTCAAGTCACATCCCATCCAAGCTCACTGATTAGACCTTTGAGGATGCTGCATTTTCTCTTACAGGATGTGGTCTGGTGACTGGATTTTAGGTCAAAGTTCAGTTTTCCCCCACGGTTGTATCAACCAGTCTTGAAGAATTCTCTTTGGCATACTAATCATCAGTTTCACTCTCTACCAACTGTCATTTCTGACCTGTTGGTTCAGATTCTTCCTGTCCTACCATCTGAGATTCAGGTTAGTCTGTCACGAGCCTCCAGCATCGACCACATACATACCCTTTGCCAAGACACTCCTTCCTTGGCCTGTCCCACCCCGTCTCACCCCTCCAGCTAAGGTAACACCTAGTTATAAACTAAGTGTCAAACTATTACCTGTCTGAAAGGAAGATGCCTTTGCTTGTTGGGACACACCTTTTTCAGCCACCCTGAGGCCCAGCTGCCAGGTGGAAGAATCACCACCACTAAAGTCTTGGTGGTCCAATCAATGAGACTCATGTATAAGGCATCCCTAAAACAACATACACACCTATGGAGGACTGAATAGATTGTACTCGCTATATAAAGTCTAAAGAAAGATATTAGTCCTAAGCAAAAGATATTACACAAATACAAGTTATACTATTATTTATGTGACTATCCACCAAGCTCTAGAAACACTGATTTGGCACCAAAAGACCTTCCTACCAAAACCCAAAGACACTGGGTAATATCCTTCTTGGTAGGTAATTTCCATTCAAGCTCATGCTATTTATCCAGATGGCATGAAGATTCTAAGATATTGTGAGCAAAAAGGAGGAACATGTACACCCTTTTGGAAAATAATAAACAAATAACAGAGATACCCAGTGAAGTTCAAATAATACCAAAAACTAAGTCCTCTCAGAAAGCGTATTGGTGAAGATGTCTGTTGTTCTGAGTCACAGACATTTCTTTAGTCCCTCTTATATATCTAGCACTATGCTAAATACTGAATACCACCATAAATATGACAGGATCCATGCCTAAAATGAGTTCATATTCTTGTTTATTTATGTTTTTCAAAATATCTTCACTTAGGTGATTCTTCCCCTAGATACTTAACAAAACCAGAGTTCCCTGTACCCCAGGCTCCTGTACTTAAAGGTCCAAGGGAGATGTGCTGAAGTCTTCATGATTACCAGGTACATCTGAGGATTTGTTGAGCTAGCCATGTTCAGAGGAACCCTAGATCAGTGAAACAATTAAGCATCTAATGAACATGAGAAAAATTTTTTCCTTGGTTGCTGGGCATGGTGGCACACACCTTTAATTTCAACACTGGGGAGGCAGAGGCAGGCAGATCTCTGTGAGTTCAAGGCCAGCCTGTTCTACAGAGAGAATTCAGGACAGCCAGGGCTAGTACACAGAGAAACCTTGTCTTGAAAAGCCAAGAATAAATAAATAAATAAAATTAACATCACACAACTAATTTCTGATATTCAATAGCTAAAGGCACATGGGTTCTTAGAACTTCCTTGACTTAGAGAACTACGCTGTGTAGAAGAGTTTAAAAGTAATTAGTTTTTAAATAAGCACCTAAATTAAGGCAGACAGACAGATGATAGATAAATTAGATAGGTAAAAGATAGATGGATGGATAGATAGATAGATAGGTAGATAGATATAGATATGATGATGATGAAGATGAAGATAGAAGGAGATAGAGATAGATGACAGAGACAGATATATAGATGATAGAGTATAGAGACCTATAGACAGAGATAGATGATAAATAGTTGATTGATAGATGATAGATGATGTATTGATGGTAGATAAATAGATAATAGATGATATATTGATAGACTGATGATAAATGATAGATAGATAGATAGTTGATAAATAGATAGATAGACAGACTGTCAAATTATTCTTTTTTTAACTTTATATCCAGTTCAGAAATCTACACAAAATACTTTGAGTTATTTCTGAAAAAAAGAAAACTTTTTAAATCTTTGCAGTATATCCTCTTGATTGGCTTAAGCTTAGTGTAGGCTATAAATAAATATATAAAACAACAACAAAGGTTTCCAATATTTCCTATCACTGTCATCTTCCACAAACAAGTTTTAATTAGTGATTTTTAGTCATGGAGAGTTTCGTGTTTGCTTACACCAGAAGCAAGAAAGCCCTCTCTAGATGATCAAGTATAAAATGTAGTTTTCTCTTCCATTTTTGTCTCTTGAGCTCAAAGCCTTGATTCCTTCCAGAATTAAGCAGACATTTTTGCCAATAATTTAAAAAATATCTCCTAATGACTTTTTATTTCCTTCAAAATATCATAATTATATTACAGGGAAATTGTAAGGAAAGCATCCAAACATTGTTCAAGAGAAAATTGATAATCTGGCATAGCTAATGGTACAATGCAAGAAACATTTTGTTTTGTGGAACTTAGGGATGGGAGAGAGAGGTTCAAAATGCATTCGAAGGCTTTTGTGAAATGTATTGCATTTGAAATCTTTGCAACCTTAAGAAAGCAAGTGATTTGTTAATCCCTAGCTTGGATCAGCTTTTAATTGATTGAATTCATAATAAACATATAAGGGAAAAATAAGGCTCTAAAAGTGTTTCTCCCCAGTATCTATTCTTACATTTATTGCTGAAGCCACCCATTTATCATTCCTGAGAAATGGGGTCAGTAACATCATTTTCATCTTTCTGGGGCCCATTAAGAGGCAACCTTTTCAGAAGCCAAGAAAGATAGCTGTCTCATGAATTTCATTTTTTTTCAAGTCCCTTGATGCTACAATGTTAGAAAAAAAATGTTCGGGGTCATTCCATGTTCATGGAAAAACAAGAGCAAGTGTCAAGGAAATGAGCAAGCTTCCCTATAGTGAGCCATGGCTCCACCTCAATTGGTGTCTGGATTTGGTGATACATTCATTGCCCAAGATTCCATAGAAATGAAATTTAAGCAAATCAGAGTCAAGTGAGAGATAGAACTCTCAGGTCTTTTCAAGTATTTTTCTTTGGCTCACTCTCCAACTATAAAAGCATCTTGCTTCTTGGATCGGCAAAGTTGCTGTCTTACTGATTTCACAATGTTCCTCTTCCCTGGGCACTAAACTTGTGTCTGGCTCTTGCCCAGAAACATGTCCCAGGAGACCAGCTAGCTGCCAGTGAAGAACTAGAAGACTTGTACATATGTCAGAGAGAAAGAAACAAGTATATTTCCATATATCTGCTCATGTCTGTGTTTGATTTGGTATACAAAACATCAAGTAGACTAAGAGTTTTAGAAACTCATGAAGGCTTACACTGAGACACTCTATCTTGTAAGATGTCAAATGAGCAATGCATGTGAAGTTGACCACATCCTTTCCTGTAAAAACTTATTAAGTAAAGTAGCCTTCAACAATAAATTCCAAGTTCCATTTATTCCAACCTAGAAGGAGAAGAAATATATAAATTTTAGAAACTTATAATCCTCTAGAGAAGAATAACTTTAAAAAATATGCTATAATACATTAATATCAAATGTCACTTTTTTAAAAATCGTATAACATGCCTCAATATATCAATCTAAATTTTTTTCTAAATATTTCATTGCCACTGCTTTGGAAATTATTGGCATTTTTAAAAATATGACAAAGCTACCGGTCTCTGAGATTTCCTATGAAATATTTTTCAAATGCGTTACCATCTGTCCACTCAGCATCAATCACTCCCCCAGTTATGTCTCACCATTGGTACCATTAACAATGGTATTGTCAATCAATACCAGTCGTCACTTTGTGAATGAACCCTGTCTCATGTTTCAGTGTCCAATTCTGTATATATATTTGTTGATAACTGGGACTTCCTTCTTGGTGTTCAGCTTCAACTTCCTCAACATTTATGTTCCTAGAGCTTTCCTCTTTTCTCTTCTTACTTTACCTGGAGCACTTACCTGTGGGACTTCATCCACACTAACTTGACCTTAGTATACACTGATGATGTATAATCATGGTCTATGCACAAACCATTATTCAATGTCAAATGCCTTATACAAGCCACTCTCTGCTAAGGCTTCCAAATTCTCCACTCCCTACATTTCCAAATTCTGCTGTGTTGCCATGACTCACCAACTTCTCACAGTAACAAGTTTGCCAGTTCCACCCCCACCCACATCACATCAGTCACAAAAAAAAAACATAAATTTCATACCTTAAATACCTCTCAAATACACCTCCATCCTTTTGTCTTCACTGCCTCGGTCAGTTACCCAACCGTCATCTCATTCCTGCATTGCAATAGCCTTCCCTTACTTAGTATTCCACTACAGAAACTGCAACCAGAGTAAATTCGTAACAGTCAATAAAATCAGTCAATATGAATGTGTCAAATGTCTACTGAGCACCAAGAACAGGTGAGATACCAGAGATTCAAATCGATTTGCCCCCAAGAAGCTTAGATCCCAGTGGGCAACTCAGATAGCACATGTTGCATTTTCATCATAGTGCTGTGTGCCTGTCTCAATCTTTGTGCATGTCCCTCACCAGATTGAAAGTTACTTTTTAGGCAGAAACTATGATTCATGCACTTTGCATTCCTAACATCTTGTACTCTGACAACAGATAACATCATCACCTTCATGGCTGCAACTTATCTTTACTATAGTTACAGTGAAAGACCCATCCTTTGCTCGTGCTAAACTGACATGTTCACTTATGTCTCCCATTCTCCCAGCCTCTTCTCCCTTTCCCCCTTCCCTTCTCCTCAGAATAAGGGAGACCCCCATCCCCATACTAACCCACACTGGTTCATCAAGTTATATTGAGCCTAATTAGGGCATCTTCTTCCATTGAGGTCAGACACTGCAGCCCTGCTAGCAGAAAGTAGTCTACTGATAGTATTTTCTAAACATCAGATATGGATTAAATCTCCCTAATCATGTGTGAATCAATATGGACCAGTGGTTCTCTCAGCAGGCATCAGGTATTGGGAGATATTTTCTGCTAAAAGAATACCAACCAGGTACAATTTTAGTGGTCTTCAGGGTCAGGTCATACCCACAAGGAAGGTTTTTCATGGCCATCAAGTTGATGATTAACTTGATTGATGGGTAGGGGTGAATCAACACAAGCAAGTCTGAAATTCTTTCAAAATGAACCTTTGGGTGAAATTAAAGATTTTAATATGTGATGCAGCAAAGGTGACAGGCGAAGAGAAAACAACCTAAACAATCACAAGTAGGATTTGAGGGATATGAAGAGGCTAATCAGATTCCATATTCCAGCAGTGATAATGATGGACATGTGGTGTTAAGACTGTTTCTACAGCCAGACAACAATGCTAAGCATTACCATAGCTACATCTCATTCTGTGGATTATTCCAAAACACAACTCAGCAAATTGTACATAGAGGCACATACACCCTCTGAAGATCATTTGCTATCTGAATATATCATCATAGAGCAGTGTATGCAGCAACTTTTTTCATGGTTTTATACCTCTAAATATGCCACTGAATTGGTCTGAAATGCTATTATACTTATGTGATGTTAGTTCACCCTTTAGGAAAAATCCAAATCAGAGCTTCACTGAAGCTGAAACTAGATGAGATTAGATAGCAACAGAGAATGGTCCTCAGCCACAAAAAAAAAAAAAAAAAAAAATACCCCTAAGGCTGCCAAAGGTTAAATCTTAGAAAGCCAAAGTTGCCATCAACTTCAAATTAGGGACATAACCACAAATATTCCAAAAGTAAAAAATCAGAGCAAGTTCAAGGAATATTCTGTACTATTAGCATCTTCACCAGCTCTCTTCCATAAAGTCATAATAATAAAGAAACTGTAGGAAAAACCTTTTTCTTTACACTTTTCTCTTTAGTACTAAGATGCACAACTTCTGTGAATTCAGCCATGTCAAATCCCATTGACTGTGAATGAGCACATAGCTGTCAATCATAGCCTAAGAATATCCCTGATGCTTACCTACTCTGACTCTCATATAACAGAGATGCTAGGATCGATTTTTCTGTTACCTAGCCCTCAAGTCATTGTCATTATCACCTATCCAGTAATTAATTATGCCCTATCTGCAACAGACTAAACCTCTAACTTTCCATTTAACTCGTGTCATGGCTATGTCTTAACTGACAGACACAATTATAATCTTATGAGTAGTGTCTGCACATGATTTTAGCTTGGTCTAAATTCATTTCAAGTGATCAAAAATTTTGCAGGCAGAAACAAAAGAAAAATGTAACCTTTTTAACACTATGAATTCACCTTAGGAAATTCTTATAATATATGAATTGTGCTAAATTCCTCTAGTGTTTTGTGAATGGAAAAAATGTAGAAGATTCATTATTTCACTGTTGAATATAGGATAAAATTTCATATACATTTTCCTAGAGATTTTCAGATATATTTTCTAGGAATGATGACCTTAGCTTCATTGTAAGGAAACTAGTTTTGAAAAATACATCTGGGACAACATGCTGTTGTTGACATGACAAATACACACGTGTGTACTTGAATTTGTTATACAATTAGACAATTTTGACTTTACTCTTTTCGGTGTTCCAAATTAATTCTATGAGAAACTAAATCACTCAGGGTCCAGTGCTACTGTTTTGGGTTCTGCCACAGACAGTTACTGTGACTAATCAAAAGTAAATATAATAATGGCTTTTTAAAAAAATCAATGTTCTCTTGTTTAAACACACAGGATTTTAACCAGAAGCAAGGGGAACAGGGGTGCATTTTTGCTTGTGCCTTGAACAGCTCAATGAATTGCAGGACGATTCTGTAGTTTCTAACCCCCGTGATTCAGTCATGGGGTTTCAGAATCTTGTGATTCATATAATTGCATAAGCCAAGACGCCTGCAATTTCAAAGTTTTGAGACTAATTTCCCAGGAGCTTTCCCCTCTCTGTGTTGTAAGCTTCATTTCAGAAATACACAAAGTAAGTATGATGTTTTTAAAGACAAGGCTTTCCCCTCTCTGTGTTGTAAGCTTCGTTTCAGAAATACACAAAGTAAGTATGATGTTTTTAAAGACAAGACACCCCCTCTTGGATGGACTGGGAAGGCCACATGAGCATTTGCAGTGAGGACGCAGATGTTACGTGGGGTAGCTCCTTCCAGCATTTGTACTATAACTCCAACTAAACTTTCAATAAAAGCTCAAGATCCAGAAAGAGTTAAATTTCAACCAGTTTGGATTTCCTACCCATAGCAGTACTTAAAATGTAGGGTCCTTCAGCAGTGCCCTGTGTTCTTCTGCAAAACCCCAACAGGTAAGTTTCTACTAGATTCCAATAACATCAGATAATTTCCTTTTATTTGCACAAACAATGTGTGATTCAATAAAATATTTTTTAAACAAATTTATATTTAAAAGATAAAAAAGGACCTCATTTAGATAAATCAAGCCATTTGAATTATAACCCATTCATTTTGAATTTTGTACAAATTAAAAAGAAAAATGTAAGTAAAAATAACCTGAAAAAAAATAATACTTTGGAGTTGTGCTTGCACTGTTGATATTAAGAAAAAAAAATTTTGTTTCATCTTTATCTGGGACTATAGCTTACTCGTAGAGACCTGCTTTGCATGTATGAGGTTCTAAGTTCAATTCTCAGCACTGAAAAGGTTAATTAATTAATTAATTAATTAATTAAATGCACCTCCAGTGCCAGTCATGTGAACACCTTTAATCCTACCACTTAGGAAGCTGTGAACAATGGTCAAGTGTGGGCCACATAGCATGTTCCAGGCCACTCAGGGCTACATACATACTGAGACCCTGACTCAAAAACAAAAATCTTCACCAGCATTCCATATGCTCTTCTGACTAGAGACCCAGGCCCATACTTGCCAACACTTCTGCCCTTAACTTCCTGAGACCACTGAGCAGATCTTCCAGCAGTCCATGCCTAAGGTCTCCCAAGAAGGCTTATGACAAGTTTCAGTCATTTGGTCCTATAATCCTTTGTCCCTAGACACGTTCCTCAATTGTAATTGAGCAAGCTTTAAAAACTGTTAAGCTGTTCCTTCTCACTTACTGAGCCTTTCCATCAAGCTGCTAGCAAGATGAACTCTAACTCATTTGCTATGAAAATGTTTCCATGAGGTATTTTTCACCAAAGAAGGAAGATCTATTCAGTGGGTAAAGGTCCTTGCCTCCAAGCCTGCTCTGAGTTTAACACTTGGGGCTCACATAGTAGAAGGAAGGAGCTGACTCCCACAATTGTCTTCTGACCTCTCCTCACACATGATGGCATAGGAGAGCAAACCCATGTGCACACACACACACACACACACACACACACACACACACACACAGAGAGAGAGAGAGAGAGAGAGAGAAAATACGCACTCGTCCATATACATGCACATACATGCACTCACACATGCATATATGCACACACATGCACACACATACAGATGCACATAAACACGTGTGCACATAAGCAGACGCACATGCACACACACATCCACATAAGCACACATGCACATAAACACATGCACATACATAAATAAAGATTAAAATGTTTAAGATAATAAATGTAGTTCACACCAACCAAAGAACTTGCACAGACTCGTCCTAGGCCCACTACACATGTTAAGCTGATGGGCTGCTTAGTCCACAAGTGGGTCCCCTAACATTGGAGCAGAATCTATCTTGGACTTAGACACTGTTGCCTCCCTCTGGAACTCATTTTCCTAGCAGAGCTGCCTTGTCTTACCTCAGTGGAAGAGGAGGCACTTAGTCCTGATTTGAATTGATGTGGGTGGGGGGAGTATGGGGGAGGTGAGTGGGAGGGTAGGACTGAGAGGAGGGGAGGGATTGGAATGCAAAATAAACAAATAAATAAAATTTTAAAAAGAAATGTAGTTCCTTTATTAATGAGTAAAAAGAAGCTCATTAGCCAGCATATATGGTAAAATTCTGTGTTGAGAAAAAAAATAAACTCAGATATATATATATATACACAGAGAAAAGTAGATAGTCACAATATAAAGCATCCCTTTATGCATTTTATTAATAGATGGTAATAATCATCATAAATAAGCTGTGCTTTCTTCCTTAGATGACCCTATCCCTTCTGAAAGATTTATGATAGTGTGAACTACATGTTTTCCTATTTATAAATGTAATGATTTTTTAAAAACCTTAAAATATAAGCATTTACTTACTAATCACAAAAAAAGCTATTTCCATTTTTTAAATATCAAAAATATAAAAGTTGGTTTAAAAAAATCTGTGCAAATGTGGCCCCTTGTTCTCTCAGTGTTCATTTCACCTAGAATTACCAGTTCAGTTTTAAGCTTGAGCAGTCTACTAAGAAGAAGAAACATATAGTCACTAAAGCATTCATGCCCCATGTCACCAGAATCCTGAAGTGGTGGCAAATGTTGAATAAAATAGCCCACATTCGGTACCTCTTGTCCTCTGAGCACTTGTACTCCCTTTCACAACTGGCAAGCATCCCACTGGCCAAATCTCAAGCTATAACTATCCCAAAAAAGGAGATGAGTCACAAGTCACTTTAAAGGACATACAATAGGTTTTTTTTTTTCTTGTTGTAATGAATGCTGAAAGGGAAATGTTTTACTTGTCCCAACAACTCTAGCAAGCTATGGCCCCAAAATATGAATAGGACATAGAGCCAAAACTTTTTTTAAGGTTAGACAAATACCAGCAGCATTAATAAAGGACCAGAAAGACACCTATTGCAGAACTCTTGGGGTTTACAAAGTGATTATTGTTCTATGGAAGGAGAAAATTTCTTGAATGCCATGACGATTTTATGTTTCCTAGGTGTTGAGAAAATTAGAAAGTAGTGGGGGAAGGTAAAGAGGGGAAGTACAGCAGTTCAATGCCTTGTGGATAAAGCATTTACAAGGATGCTGAATCTCTTGATATGTGGCAGGGTAGGCATTGAGAAGTGGGGTAAAGATAGCCTTCTAGGATACAGACTTCCTGTGGACACTTGATGGACAAGCTGTTGGTTTACGATGAAGAGAATTAAGTCCAAATTTGTTTAATTACAATACAGCAATAATCTGCCAACATTTCTCCCTACCTAAGAAAGTATGCTTTCTCTATTTTGAGCTCATTTAGTGCCAGTTCATACTCTACTTAATTAACTATATGGAACCAATCAACTTCAAGGTCAAATGAAGTCTCCAAGTGATGGACGGCACACTGCTCTTTCATTAAGATGATAACTAACTAGAGAGTGATACCCATTCTTCTTTAAGGGTGTGGCCACTGGTGAGTTGCCCACATCCTAGTGGGGGAATCCACTAATTTGACTAATGGGGAAGAAGAGGAGGAGAAAGAAGAAGAGGAGGAGGGGTGAAGTTAGAGGGTTATTTGTCAATGAGATCTATTTTAGGAGTTGTTGGAGACAGAAAGAAAGAGCATATATGATCATATTTTATTGTATACTCATATGACATTCTCAAAGAATAAATTTAAAATGAAATTTTTAAAAATCATATTTGATAAGGAATACTAGTTACTACAGAAGACCACAAAAAAAGATTTGTGAGTAAAAAATTTTAAGGGGGGGTTGTTACTAGCTCTTTAAATTCTGTTCTCCAGTACTTCCAACCCTTACACCTGCACCAAAGCTAAAATTTAAAAACAATTCTTTTTAGACTGGAGCAATGGCTCCAGGGTTAAGAGTATGCACTGCTCTTGCAGAAGATCCAATTCAGTTCCTGGTCCCATACTGAGTGGCTCTAGATCCAGATGAACCTGATTCCTCTGGCCTCCATGGGCTCTGTGCTCAGACACACACACACACACACACACACACACACACACACACACACACACA
>CAJQZJ010032332.1:6791218-6853890 GCA_907164525.1 Lophiomys imhausi
ACACACACACACACACACACACACACACACACACACACACACACACACACACCTTTTTTAATTGAAAAAAAAAGAAAAGGTCCTGAGTTCAACCTCTCTCTGCTATTGGAGGCTGGGGCTTTGAGCTCCTCTACACAGTGCTGTTTGACCTCTACTTATGGTCCTCCTATCCGAGAGAGGACAGAGGAAGATAGAGCTTGATCCTTGCATCAGAAACTCCATCCAATGCTCAATCAATATGATTCTTTTAAACCAGCTAATACAGAGTTCTTGACTAGATGGGGAAAAGAGCCCATTTATTGTTCATCTACCCTTCCACCCAAAATCATTCCAATGAGAAAGAATAACTAGCAGGCAGCTCCCAGAGCAGTGTTTTAGCAATGCATGGTCCACATACTTTGTATGTCTAAAAGGAGCTGCTGACAATGATAGAGAAATCCAGAAAGCATCTGTGGAAAGCCTTGACAAGGCATGCCTTCCTTTCAGCTTGTACGCCAGGTGTCACACACAGAACCAAGCATCACCTTTCATGGCCCAGTACAAACTTGTACTATGGGACCTAGGCCAAATATGATTCCTTTCGGCTTGCCCAGTTCAAACTTGTAAGATGTCCCCCTCCCCCAACCACTCCACTCTACCACCAACCAGCATACTCGAATTTGAACACACTCACATGACATCTCTGCCTCTCCCATATGTAATCTCATCAATCATAAAGGAAGGTTAAATTTTTTATTCTAAAACCACTTTCTATACAGTAGGCTACTTTGTAACTCTCAGATGACTGTCCTTAATTGTATTATCATGCAATTGAGACCATCCCTACTGTAATAAAGCCTCAAGATGAACCTTTCTGAAGCAGAGCTTTTTAGGTTCTGCCTTTTTCTAGGGGAGAAGACAGTGAGTTGAGTAAGTTTTGAGACTGAATGTCTGGAAACAAAAAAGATAGAGGAGAAATTATTTAAAACAAAAAATAAAGAGTCCTGGCTCTCTGGTACTAAAACCGTTCTTGCTGGCCTGCCTTTCAATAGTTACAGTTGAAAAAAAAATAAAAATAAATTAGTTACAGTTGAACCACTGAAGAAGTGACATGCTATATCTGACAACAGCTTGCATTATCTGAATTTTCATAACCTGGAAGGTTGAGAGGAGACCTTTAGCTTCTTTGGGAATCTATAGATGGCTGGTGCATCATCAATCTTTGTGGTGCAAGCTCCTGCCCAGGACCCCGTCAGTGAGAGGTAGACCATTTGGACCCCATTTTGGACAGAAGCGACCACTTCTTATCTGCTTCAAGTGGCCAGCACCTGCCTTGCTTTACAAGTAAGTCTTCATGCAGGCACTGCCCTGAGCTGAAAGAAAACACCTGACCAAAGGCCAGCACCTCCTCCCTAAGTGCAGCCTGCCCATGACTGTTCAGTGTAAGGGAGAGCAGGCACCTCGCCTTAGTTGGAACTCTGACAAGCCTCGTCAGTTCTCCAGCTCCTTGCCAGATCATTCTGAGATTGTCTTGTCACAGTCACACTGTGGTGCAATTTCTCACTGACCTATGCACCCCCTAACTCCTCATAGACAATCTTGCCATCAGCCCCAGGTAGTACTGAAAACAAATCTCATTAGAGTTTCCCCTGGGAGCCAGAGTCTATATTAATGAGATTGTGAAGCAGGTCTCACCAACCCACCAGTAACAAAGAGCAGTGATGGACTGTTTGCTGATGGCCCTTACAATGTGACGCAGTTATGGCTGCAAAGAAGTTAGAAAACAGACCCGGAGTTTGCAAACCTCCAGATTAAAATGCCTTTGTTTAAGGGTGGGGAGAGAATAAAATAAACAAGTAACAAAAAAAGTTCTACTGAGATCTCTAAATTAGAAAACGTTTTTCTAACTTCAGTCTCCAGACTTCTTATGGAATATTCACTTCCTATTGCTATTATCAATAAAAAAATTATTAACACAAGTCTTAGAGCTTATGTTCACCTTATGCACTATGTCTTAATTGGCAATATATTATTTAACTCACTGCCAAGCCATTGTGCTATGATTTGAATGCCTCACTGGACTTCACATATAAAACACAGTTCAAAGATAAAAGTATTAAGAATTTCAAGATTATTACAGCATAGTACTAAACCAAGCATGATATCTCTGCAAGAACATGACCCTAAGCAACTCTATATGTTAAAAACCCTTGAAGCCAGCCTTGAGTTGTAAAGTAGGTTGAGACAATGGAATATTGAAAGGCAGTGGTGGAGAAAATAACTTGGACTTCTGAAATTCAGGAAAAAGAATAATTATATGGACTATGCTTGTTTCCAGGCCTGTGGTACATTGGAGTAAGACAATAATGAGCTGAAGATTTAATGACCATTTATAAGTGAAATGTAAACAAAAGATCGGGTTTCTTGGTATTTAAAAAGATCCTCGTCTCTCTACATGCAAAGGACAGAAAAACACTGAGGATTGAAACTTAGCATGGTTCCACACATGGCTGGATCCTTGGTCTCAGAGGTATACCTGCCTAAGGCTAAGCTCCTTAGTTAAAGAGAGCAGAGTCCTGAAAATAAAGGTTATTTAAGGGAAAAAAAATCTTGAAATTATGGATTTCCCTATACCAGAGGTCAGACAACTCACCTCGCAAAAGGCCAACTAGCACTCTGTGTCCCAGGGAGGCAACGGTCATAACTGCTAAAGTCTACTTTGGGGTAAGAAATCGCCCATCAAACTTAGTTGAATGAGCATGTCTATGTTATAATAGCAGACCAAAGCTGGCCCACAGGACAGAGTTTTTCAGGAAAAAAAATCAAGCAAAAGACAGAAATGGAACCTTAGAAAATAGGCCTGAGCAGGATTGGAAAATATAAATAACCCAAAAGCATGAACAGCAATGCCCGATGTCATCCACAATTGTTGCAGTGTGCTTCTGCATCAGCTCACGCTTTGACTCCCAAGCGTATGTTACACTTGCTTGTTTGTTTTTAGAGATAGGTTTCTCTGTGTACAGTCCTGGATTCCTGGAACTCACTTTGTAAACCAGACTGGCCTTGAACTCGCAGAGATCTGCCTGCCTCTGCCTCCCGAGTGCTGGGATTAAGGTATATCTTTTTCCCCCAACAGCTCTCCCTTTCAGACCAACAAATGGCTCTTTCTCTTATAACAACAAATACAATACAAAGCAACAGAAATAATTAGGCCACAATTATGAGAATTATATGGCTTAGTATACATTCCCAATGCCTGTTCCATACGTATTTGGCAACTGACTTTAACATTCCACTATGCAACCATCTCCATGAGTTTAAAGTTCTGTATCCAACTCAGCCTCCATATTAACTTGCGTCACAATTTTAAAAATATCTTCTTAGATCCAAAACACCCTCTTAATTCCTAAACAACTCAAAACTTAACTATGAGACTCTAGCTATCTAGTCTTCAACCACATCAGAGACCTGAGAGGGATAAATATATCTGATTATACAGGAAGTGCAGGGCCAGCAGCTTCCAAAACTAAAGTATAATGTTTTTAAAGAAAGGAATGGGGTGATGGAGAGATAGTTCAGCCATTAGGGGTACTTGCACTTACAGAGGACCCTGGTTCCATTCTTAACACACAAATTGCCACTCACAACCATTCATAGCTCCAGTTCCAGAAGTTCTGATGCCCTCTTCTGACCACCACAAACACCAAGCATCCACTCTGGTGCACATACATACATTCAGGAAAAATACTAGTACACATGAAATAAAATAAATAAATCTTAAAAACATTACATAAAAAGAAGGAATAAAGGGAACGTTCTTTCTTGACCACTCACATTAACCATACTTCTAATTTTGGCTTTTCATCCAATAATTATTTTCTACGTTTCATTTACCAATTAAAACAAAATCAAGGTAGCTTTTTAAAACAACTCCCTAAGCTCACTTGCACCAAAGTATATCCATGTAAAGCAGTTCTTACTAATGAGCTATAGAAGCAAATCTATTAAGTGGGATTCTGGAAAGGATATTTTTAAATACTACTGTTTATAAAAGGGAAGATATAAGTTTAAAATATGTTCTTTTTCCCTTTTTGTCTTTGCCCTGAAGTCTGGATTCGATGCTTAACATAAAGCTTAAGAAAATGATAACAAAACCATATACAAATATGGCAGTCTAAGAAAAAAGAAGGACTCTAGATCTTTGAGGAAAGTCTGGAAGAGTAGTATCAGATTCTCTGTGCTCCTTGTGAGATTGGAAGAGTACCCCCTCGCTTGTTTATCCACTTCAGTCCAGGTGTAGGCTACATGGAGCAAGGTAAAGTCTTTGCCAACAGAAATGCAAACTATAAAGCAAGGGATCTGCCACAGGGATTCCTTCCAGTTTGTTTATCTACTGAGAACAACACCGTGAATTTATTCACCTGTCTCTAGGTGACATCAGCTGTGTGTACTTTCTCGACACTCTTCTCCATGTATGAGGAATCCCGGGATTTCAAATCAAGAAAACAGTTCACAACAGAACCCCAAAACTGATATTACAAGCAACAAAATGAGAGAAGCAGCATCCTGCTTTGGGTTCATGAGAATTTGACAGTAACACACAATCTTTCATAAGTGATTCACCTTAGGCTGACAGTTCTGTTCATTGTCACAAAACACTTTAGCATAAGGCAGCATTCTTACTCTATAACACTCTCTGAACCCTGAAAATGTATTTCATTCCCATCTCTGAATTTAGATGAGTAGATTGGAACAGCATTCATGGCATCAAAAAATAGTTCTTTAACATGATCTATACAAAGAAACAGTCTACTGATGATCTGATTTCATCCATTACTTTTCATTTTTACTGCTATTAATTCCAGCAATAAGCACAAAATGAGAAATGGGAAGAAACCAGTGGCATAATTATCACAGTGAGGGTCAGGGCTTGTAGCTCAGTTGTAGACGGCATTCTTGGAATGTTTGAAGGCCTGGGCTCTATCCCCAACACTGGATAAAACTAGGTTCGGTAGTAACATTTTGAAGATTAAACTTAATCAGTGTTGTAGAAAGTACATTAAATCCTAAAAGGTCACACACACACACAGTATTAAAATTTAAGAAATTGTGTAGAATGGCTAAAAGAAGGGACTGAAATTTCCTAATGTAGTTTGGACGAGTTGTAAAACATTCCCAAAATTGGAAGGAAGGAAGGAAGATATTCAAAAGAATCTGTGGTTCTGGATACAGCATGGAGCCCCTGGGAAAAAATGTAGGTCAACACAACCTTTCCACTGCCTGGCATCTGCAGAAACATCTTAACATTGTTTCAGATCCACCGGAGTCCTCTGGAGCAACGAATGGGAAATCATAACTCTGTCAGCAAGCACCAACTTGATATTTCCAAAGCTTGTTTTCTTTTTTCCTTTCTGCGACTCAGACAGGTTTTCTTTTCTTTTCTTTTTTTTAAAGTCTTAGCAGAATGGCTAGACTAGGTAATCCACATAAGCAGCTGCTGCAATGTGATCTTTTTCTAACATGTTAATGTTGAGCTGTGAACTTTTCTGGCTTTGGGGTATGTTGGGAACATTTTAACTTCTCTGCTTAAAGGTTCTTACGGGTAGGACTCTGAGCCCCCTCAGATGGCCGGTCTGCACTGAGCGTCACCCCTGATTTCAAACTAGGCTTGAAATGAAAAGCAGATGGGATATAAAAAGATTTTAAAGACTAATTCTACATGCTTTATTGAAAAAAAAATTTATTTCATTATTTTCTATTTCCTTAAATTTAAGAACATTTTATTTTCTGAATCTTGAAGCATTTACTCATTATTTCTTTAGCAGATTGCAGGACTGGGACTATTGGCAGAAGCAAGGATGCCTAGGGTAAATTCTCAAGTTTCCAAATCAATTACTAGCATTTGAACCACAACTTAACCACCTACCGACTTCGTGTGCTTGAGCAAAACATCTGATGTCTACTTTCAGCATTGTCAGGTATTAAATTATTCAGTGTGGCTAACTGGTAGAGCTAGAAACATCTAATATGGTATCCACCCACCAGTCACATAATGTTTTTCTGGGGTCTCAAAACACAATTACTCTTAACACCCTGCTAGACTGTGTTATATGCTTCATTTATTGACTGCTGCCAAGACAGGGACAGGGAAACTTTGGAGCTGAGACTTTTAACAGATACTCTTTTAAGACAACGGAAATCAAATATGAGGCCCCTTGCAAATGTGACTTGGGAGCATCTGAAGGTACTTACTTTCATAAAGAGTGGGATCCCTCAAAAGGTACTGATGGGTTTCCCCTAATTATAGGTAAGGCATGCTGAATATTTCTCATCTTTGTGATTGACATCTATGGACATGTCTCTAGATGAGAGCTACAGGGAGAGAAAAATGTTTGATGTGGTACTGGTATCACTGAGTTAGCCCTGCTTTTCCCTTTGGTTGGAGACTCAATAGAGATAGATAGTGATTTGAGTACTATGACTTGAGCAGAATCTCATTCTAAAATAGAGGACACTAATTGCTGATCAAGTTCACAGCAACAGATACACAAAACTATTACCAGCATCTTAAAGCAATGGTTGCACAACAATTTACATAACTTGAGGTAGACTATCCTAAGTGCTATGAGTCCTTGTCTTGAGTCACTCGGGCTCCAGAGGACAACAACAGCTAGGGTTAATAATGGATGCTGCAGTGAACCAGGTAGATCTTCCCAAGATCAGCGTGCACTTTCCATTTCTAGCTAGAGGACATATTAGCTACGATTTTGTTCCTGGCTCAGAACTGTGCTTCTCTGTGAGAATCACCCTGATCCGCAGATAAACTGTGTCTGCAGACATTCTGCATCAAATATTTACTGTATATAGGGTCCCTTTTGCCAAAGATTCTTCCCATGAGCAAGCTCTGGCCAGATTATCTGGGGTCTTTGGTGCCATCCCCCTGCCACTCATCTCCTCATATTCCTACTTCTGCTTCCTCTGCTTCTTGGCAGCATTCCAAGGACAGGTCTTTCTCAGAGACTGTTCTCAAGGAACCCAGTCATACACACTGATTTGGGTTCATCTTTGCCATCTAAGTCCTGACTCAAAGCCTCTGGGTCAAGTCAAACATTGGCACACTTCCCTTCCCATCAAGGACCAACTCTGCTCTACGTGAAATTGGGGCCTGTTTTCAGCGCTGGTTGTTGCAAGAACACAATTCTAATTTGTAGCTCTGTTTCTTCCCACAAGAGGTATAGTTTCTTCCTCACCACAAAATGAAGAGGAGTCAAAAAAAATCCTTTTTGACATGTGAATCAACTCCAAAAGAAAGTTTTTCAAGTGTTCTTCTGTTTAAAACACCCTGTGTTCATTTGTCAGAGCCTACATCTACCTGGCCTCTGGCCTTCCACATTAGGCAGGCACACCCACACATCCAAGGCCTAATGCAGATAGAGCCAGGTTGCCGGTGCCCTGAGGTTGTTTGCTGCCATCATTCTGGAAACTTATCCATACTAATTTCTCATCAGCCTTCTTTGGCTCTAACCTCACCTACTGCTCTTACTGTCAGTAGAAGCCAGCCTCTTGCCCTGAGTTTGCACAGAATAAAAACTGTCCCAGACAAGCTGCGTTTGGCTTGTCATCTTCCTCCAAAGACTCCAGATTGCCTTTCAGTGAAATTCAGCCCTCCTTTACCCACATTCAGGACACCAATCCCCACTGAGTGGCTTAGCTGGCACCTTAAACAGGCTAGTTTGGACACGACCTTAAAGCAAGATCCATAGAATTTATCTTCTCATTCAGTACCTAATCTTTGTCACAACCTTGCTTCATTAGCGTGACCTCAGCTGACAGGAGTAGAACAAGGTTCAGAAGAACAAGGAGACATGCCCCTAGAACACTTGGTGCTAAAATGACATAAAATACCTATCTATGCATCTAATGCCTGTATCCTTTTCACTTGATTATCTTGTTTAGCCCCCACAGCAGTGAGGAAGGAGGTGGGAGGAGGATATTGACTTCAGGACAGAGATGAGAAAGGTCTAGAAGCATAGATATTGAGAAATTGAGAACATTACCCAGCAGAACTTCCTGAAGGGAGTATCTCAACAAAGGGGCTTCTTGGACTGAGAACATAAGGTCTGCAGTCCAATTGAAAACCATACCAAGAAGGGGAAGGCAAGTCAGAGACCAGATAATAGAGCTAACTTCAAATTTTGAAAGGCAAATTTTAAGGAAAGAAGGATTTATGTTGGTTCATAGTTTGACAGAGTACAGTTACTCTGGCAAGAAAGGTATAGTAGTGGCTGAAGCAGATCTAACTATAGCAGCCTAAGCAAGAGGTGACGGGTTATATCATGCCTCCATCTAGAAATCAAAGACCTAGACCAGAAACAGGGTTGGGCTATGACCCTCAAATTGCACTCCTTTGGCCCTACCTTCGACAAAGAAGTCCTATGTTCAAGGGGTTCCGGAATCTCCCAAGACAGCATCAGCAACTGGAGATCAAAAGTTTAAACACGTGAGCCTGAAAGGGCCACTTTGCGTGAGAACTGTAACACATGCCAGACTGGGTGGAAAGTCTGAAATGAAATAAAGTCATGAGATAAAAGAGAAGGCGTTGCCACTTGTTGCTTTGTGGTTTGGCCACCTCCAACAAACACTGGGTCCTGATATTAATATTTCACTTGCAGTCTATTTCTTTGACCACAGAGAAATCTTCCACCAAGTAAGTAAGTGTCTGTGGAGTATGCCCATTCACAAATATGACATCTATAAAACATGTCATCGCCACGGCTCAGGGACCATGAAAGAAGAAGGGGTGGAAAGAGTTAAGGAGCTATAAATCAGGGAGGATCAGTGAGCAAAACAGTGTCTTCTGGGTACGATGGGACTGCTGGACTCACGAATTCACAGTACCTGCGGTTGCCTGGGCATGATCAAGCCAGTCAGCATTCTAGTATGGAGTGGAAAGGGGATCATGAGCCTCTAACAAAACTGAGAAGCTATGGACTGTTTATGGCTCCTGGGGGAGGGAGAGTCAATTTTCTTAAAGGATGTGCCTCATAGTGACCAGACCACACTGCAGTGGGTGGCTGCTCACCTGAAAGTATATGGATAGCATAAATTGGAGTCAGTGGGCTATTGCATTTTCAAAAGGAGGACATGAAGTTAAGAGGGAATGAGCAGGGAGGTAGGGGCAGATCTGGAAGGAGTTCAGGAGAAGAGCTGAGGGTAAATATGACCCATATATACTGTATGAAACTCCAAAGGACTTAATGAAAATAATTCAAGGGAGGGATGCAATAAATAAAATGAACTCAGTCAGGAGAAAAGAAAAAACCTTTATCACCACTGCCTCCAGAACATTCCTCACTGTTGCTTAAGGTTTTCAAAAATGCCCTCCTTTCTCCTCCTTCTACCTGAAAGTCACTGCAAGTGCTACAATGTTCCACCTGTCCCTTAGGATCTGTCCTGAGATAAGTCTTCTTGGAGCTATCTGACTGGGACTTCTTGGAGCTTGCACTGCCTCAACAGATGTTCCAGTCTTGGATAGAAACTGTAATTACTTTTAACTAGACCAGACTCCAGTCAACACATTACTGAGGTTCACTTAGGTATCCATGGTGTGCCACTTGGATTCTCAAATGCACCAATTTCAGAGCAAACTGGTAGAAATTACTGCAAAGGTGACACCTTGTGTCTGTCCTCCCAGCTCTCTTAGCCTAGGCCTTCCACAGTGGACTCATGAACCATCACTTCCTCACTAGTTGTTGGGCATTGGTCTTTCTTGAAGATGACTACTTGTGCAACTTACACATTTTGGTGATTCTTTCTTTTCCAGCCTTCATGCTGTGGTGCCCTACTCACCGTACAGGCAGCCCTCAGCCACAGTTGAAAGAAGAAAATCATTCTCAGTGTGTGCACACCACAAGTGCCAGGTCTATGCCTCTCATTTGAAGGGACATGTTCATAATTCCCAGTCACAGTAAGGGTGGGGACTCAGCCTTCCCCTGTGAATAAGTAGAAATCATCTCTACTCCCTGGGAAGTACCTGAAAAATATTGGTTTTCCCACAAGCTCTAAGTCATCTTCCTGAAACTTGACCTTTCCATCCAAAACCCTCAATAAATATGTGGACAAGTTTAGCTTCTGAGTGATCCATCCTACACCCATCATCCTCTAATACATCTAATAATAATAATTAGATTATTATTTTCCAACCAATTATTTTCTACCTAACTCCATAAGTATCTTTTCCCAGGATGGATGATAGAAGTGAAACCTTGTAAAAGTCTTCTAAAATAAGAAGAAAAGAGTATTGCCTCTTTAGATCGATTCTAACATTAAAACAGTGGCTAAAATACATAGCATTGAGTTTAAAGCCCTTGTTTGAACTGTGCCCGAATAACATGTTTCATCTCTCCCATGAGACCTGCTAATGTTCACTAAGAACTTATCACATGTCAGCCATTGTTCTAAATGCCTATATTGTTTCTGATCATCATAATCATAATGAAAACTAAATGCAGATCTAATGGTTTGATTGTCTGAAGAAACTAAGGTGCAGAAAATTCAAATCAATTCCCTGAAGATCACTGTAATAATCAGTACCGGTTGGCATCTTTTTGGATCTAGGATCACCACAAAGACAAGCATCCGGGCATACCTGTGAGGGAGTTCTTACACAGGTTAAATGAAGTAGGCAGCATCATTTCATGGGGTGTGATTCCGACTGAACATAAAGGGAGCAGAGCACCAACATTCTCTCGGCTTCCTGACTGTACTTGCAACATGACCAGCTACTCAGTCTCCTACCTTTCCTTACTCACTATGCTCATCTGTGACCAAAATAAAATCTTCTTTTCTCAAATTGCTTTATCTGGATTTTTTCCTCTCACTCAATACATCTTAACCAAAGCCTACCCTCCCTCCATTCCTCCCGGTTCCCCCTTCTACCCCACCTCTCAAGTATTTTTGTCCTAGCAAGACAAGCCACTATTGCAATCACCTACCAAAAGCATATACCGCAACTTTTAGTTTACAAATGTGATTTACAGGGTTTGTGTATTGCAAAGATTTAGCAATAAAGAATTTTTCCCTTCTTGTCATTTTATTTGAATTTTAATATTTATATATTTTTCCATCATACTGTCTAATTTCTCTAGTACAAAGATTTCATCAATTTTGTCATCAAACTATACAGGTTTATACCCTCCACAGCTAAGCATAATATTCCTGTATGTATCTAGCACACATTGTGGAAGAGTTCAGGGAAGGTTTGAGGGAACTGGAGGAGTCAAGGACACCACAAAAAGATCCACATTGCCAATTATGTCCAACAGAGGAGGAATCATAGAGACTGAACCACCAGCCAAAGAACTTGCATGGACTGGTCCTAGGCCCACTACACACATGAAGCTGATGGGTGGCTTGGTCCTCAAGTGGGTCCTCAATTGGAGTGGGAACTATCTCAGCCTCCCTCTGAATCCCATTTTCCTAGCAGAACTACCTTGTCTTGCCTCAGTGGAAGAGAAGGCACATAGTCCTGGTGCAATTTGATGTGCCAAAGTGGATTGGTACTGAGTGGAGGTTGGTCGGGGGTGGGGGGCGCTGGGGGGAGGAATAACAGAGAAAGTAGGTAGGAAGATGGAGTTGGGAGGAGGGGAGGAAGGGCAGTTGCAATTGGAATGTAAAATAAATGTTTTTAAAAGAATAAAGACCTATAAACAAATACATGCACAAACACACACACAAACATGCATGTGTGCACATGTTTCTGACTTCAAACAATTTTCCCTTGAATACAACACAGCTTGCTAAAATGGGCCACAAAAAAATAAAGTTAAATCGTCTGTTGAGAATCCACTCTGCAGGCCTATAATTTCTTTTTTTTCTTTTTTTTCCTTCATTTTTATTTCTTCAAGTTACATTTCAATCGCAGTCAGTCCTCTCCCTATTCCCCCCTCCAGTCCCACCCTCCCACCCTCAACCCCCCATCCTCTTCCCTTTTTTTTTTAAGTTTAAGGTATATCTTATTTCCCCTTTCAGTCCAACAAATGGACCTTTCTCTTATAATAATAGATACAATACAAAACAACAAAGGTAATTAGGCCACAGTTATGAGGAATATATGGCTTAGCGTACATTCCCAATGTCCAGTTCATATGTATTTGGTACCTGACTTTAACATTCCACTATCTAATCATCTACATGAGTTTAAAGTTCTAGGGCTGGAGAGATGGCTCAGCCGTTAAAGGCTAGGCTCACAACCAAATATATAAGAGTTTAAAGTTCTATATCTAACTCAACATTCATACTAACTTGCAACACAATTTTAAAAGTATCTTCTTAGATCTATAACACTCTCTTGACTCCTAAACAACTCAAAATTTAATTATGAGACTCTAGCTATCTGTTCTTCAACCACCTCAGAGACCTGAGAGGGATAAATATATCTGATTTTATAGGAAGTACAGGGGCAGGCCTATAATTTCATAAATTGTTTTTTGCTGAAAATTTTGTGTGGACTATTTCCTGATTGGACACTGGACAAACTAAGTACAGGGATAATAACAATAAAGAACTTACATAAGCAACTTGCTAGAAAAAGGACCAACAGGAGAGGTCAGACCTCAAGGACATAGATCATAACAGGTGGCACTTTCTAGGGAAATGCATTTAGTAGGTATGTGGCCACTGTCTGATGCTTGGAAAGGTATTTTGGAAGTTAAATGTATGAGTCTTTGGGCTCTTCTTTGCTACTGATTAGCAACATGTCTTAACAAGTGTACTAATTCTCTCATCTATTTTATGTACTTGTTTAAATTTCCAAGACAAGTTCAAATACTAATTCTCCCCTTGTCTACAACAAAAACCACTACACTAACATAGGTTGCTGTAGGCTACACCTAAAATACTCAACAACCAGTAATACGAGTAACATTTTACTCCCTTATATTATAAGTTTTGAAAGTGACATTTCGAATTCAGTCCAGTCGCTCAGCCAGGATCCAGCCTTTTTTTTTTTTTTTTTTTTAAATTTTTTTGGAAAAAAAAAAAAAAACAGCCTTTCACCTTTCAGCTTGTTGCCTCTTTGTCTCTTGGTCTTGAAATAGCTGCCTAAGCTACAGATATCATATCCTTACCCAGTAGCAGCTAAAAGAGGACAAGGTACAAAGTCAAAAGGAAAGAGGCTTCTTTCTCCACTGTTCATTTGGAGACTCCGAGCTGACCTCATCTTACATGAAGTTAGCAACTACAGACAAATTGCTGGCAAATGGAATGGGCTTTAGCCTCTCAGTGGTGGGCTTTGGCTCAATGCCAAAGTGCCCTATAAGCCTTTGACAGAAGCACATGGTGAATCTGAGCAGCCTGGACCATGGAACTCTGCAGCAGCAGCCAGAGCTACTATTTGCTCAGAGGTCAGGCTTCCTTGGCCATCTTTTTGAGTAAATATAGGAAAATATTAAAATGGGATTTTGGCTAAGTCACCCAATACAATAAACACTGCATTTTAAAGGAGAAATGAAGCCACACAGAAAAAGAATTTACAATGGAATAATATGCATGAGTTACCTGACTTTAAATGGCCAACTCACACTGTCAACATAAAGGGCCTCAGTACGTTTATAAAGACGGTTTCTTCAGAATAAACAGTTTTATGTGTCCATCTAGCTTTTGTTTTACGTGACTTCAAGTTCAGAGTGAGGGAATTTAGGGAATTTCTGCAGTGGAATGACTGGAAAAAGCTCTGTGGGACTCTTCTGCTGTTTCAGGGACATGGTAAACTGGTGTTTGGCATAAATCTGAAAACCAAAAAGCCTGAAAAAAATCTCTGACTGTAATATATGGAGATGACTCAGGTAAATAAGTGCTTGCCAATTAAGCATGAGGACCTGAGTTCGATTCCTCAAGAGCATGTATAATATGCACATGTGCTGCAAGCCTCTGTAACCCCAGACTCCTACATGGAGAAGGGAAATGAAGGCCAAATCCATGGTAATTCTTATGGTAACTAGCCTGCAGTACAAGCAGAAGCCAACCAAAAGACTCTGCCTCAAGTAAGGTGGAAGATGAGGACCAAAACCAGTGTCATCCTCTGTCCTCTGTGTGCACATATTAGAATGTGGAGAAAAATAAAACTGACTAAAAATCCCACTGATCATTTGTTACGGTGTCTTGATTCTGTCACTGTTGTCTCTTAGAACACTGTGCCAAGGCTACCACATGCACAATTATCGTCACCTTTGAGGAAGAAAGAGGATGTTCCCAGCAACAGCCAGCACTACCGTCATGTTTATGAAATAGGCTATCTTGGATGGTCTAGCCATCCAAGCCTCTAGCTGAAAGCAATGTATGAGTAGGAAAAGACAAAACTGACACAGAAGCACTCAGCCAACTAAAGCACCAGCTACTCATCTAAAGCAGTGCTGGGGGTGACTGTATGTATACTGGGATGCCCCTGAAATCTGTCTTTGTGGAAAAGCATGAGTGTGGCACACATATAAAGCCATTGAAAATAGTGCTCAAGGTGGCTTGATAGTCCATCTGAATTCTCAGCTTTATGGGATCTGGAACAAACTAAAAAAATACTCCTCTGGGTGGGTCTCTGAGGACATTCCCAGAAAGAACTAACTGAGGGAGAAGACCCTCCCTCACAGTCGAGGCACCTTCCATTGAGTGGCCCTTGTATAAAGATGTCCATGGAAAAAGTAGTGTTGAGCCTGCCTGGCTTGGCTTCATGCTGATGTCTATTCCCACTGCGGCTGCTGCCACTGCTGTCACCGTCCTTCACTAATTTCAGACTCCAGCCTTCTAATATGATCTGAGGAGCAGCAGCTCCCAGGGAATGTTCCAGGCCTTCGGCACCAGGTTAGAATTTCTGTGGCATCCAGTTTCATGGAGCTGGAGCATCTACCATATTCTCAAGTTCTTCACCTAGTCCATATCACGTAAATCAACCTAATAAATCCCTTTTATTAGTACACACACATAATACCCACCACACACATTATATATAATTCTGCTCAGTCATGTTCCCTCAAGGAATCCTGACTGATACAGAGGGGGTTATCTTGTGCCAATCAAGTGTACATAGAATGCTCCAACAAAGAAAGAGACTGAAAAAGAAAGCAGAGAAAAGAAAAAAAAGGGAGGAAAACAAGGGAAGGAGAAAACCATGAGCTGAGGAGATTATGCACCACATGTGTCAACAACAAGACACAAACTGAAGCACAGGCTGGAGCCTCCAGAGTTGAGTGTCTGACCAACCAAAGGCCACATGAAAAAGGGGAAATCCTGCTAATCCTCAGGTCTCTCCTTAACTTCATCCTTGTGGGTAAGGAATAATATCCAAGGCTAAGGGAAAAAGAATGAGAAAAGGAGAATAAACCAATGCAAGTAGACAGCCTGGACCAAGGCCTTGCTAGGGAAAATGGAGATTCTAATTTATGCTGTCCTATTGGGAGGGGTGGTTCTATTTTAATTCAAGTTCTAAGTTTTGATTATGACATGAAATTAGACACCATAAATGATTCCAGTGAGACTGCATTTTTTAAGACCAAAAAAGGTCATAGAAATATGCAAGTTTTCACTGGGGCAAGGGAAGAATTTTCCCTAATTAAAAACTTTTAAAGAAACCACTAGAGACAGAAGATTTATGCTAGTTTTGTCTGACCCCTATCCACACTCTGGTTTCCAGGGTCCTAACACTTAGTGCTTCAGAAGAGCCAACTGGTGAGGAGGTAAATGTGGGTGGATATTGAATTCCATTGGCCATGTGATGGGAACTGAGGTGCTTTCTCTGTTCCAAGTAACTCCTCTCTCACAGTGGCCACAAGTCCACCAGCAGAAGGCTAATCATTTAGGTTCACCTTTCTGTCCTCAGCCATCCTGTATACAGACTAGGAAGAGTGACAAATCAAGTCCTTAGTATGTCAGAGTGAATTCATTTGAAGGGATAAAAAAAAAATCAAAGGTGCAAAAAGTATTGCACGTGGAAGAGTAGCTAAATCTCACAGATGAAGCGGACTGCCCACCTTTGCCAATGGTCCATTCTGCACCTAGGGTACCAGTTCTCAACTTTTCATACCCACAAGAATCACCTTTCAAGAGGGAGTTAGAGAAGACTTGGATTTTATTTCAGTGCCTACACTCCTTCATTCGGATTTTTGGGGGAGGGGGGATCTGAATTTTAACAGGCATGTGAGATGATTCTGAGATGGTGAGCTCATCATTTAGAAACACTATCGAAATATAAATGAATTGGAGTTGAAGAACACTGGTGGTCATAACACTGATACAGATTTTTTTCACAAAATATATTCTTGCAATGAATGTCATGGCGCAGTTTCTAAACTCTTAAAAAAAAAAAAAAAAAAAGAAGAATGCCTGGCATGGTGGCGCACACACCTTTAAACCCAGCCCTCAGGGAGACAGAGGCAAGTGGATGTCTGTGAGTTCGAGGCCAGCCTGGTCTACAAAGTGAGTCCAGGACAGACAGAGAAACCCTGTCTCAAAAAACCTAAAATAATAATAATAATAAAACCAAGCATGTTTCTTCAATACTTTTATATTGGTTTGGAGGAAATTTTCAGCATTGAAACTGTTGAAGGACATAGTTATTTTAAGGCAGTTTGATGATGTGAACTTAGAGTATGTACGAAAGATGTTAGTGAGGCTGGACATTTAGTTAAAAATAAAAGATTTCTTATTGTTCCAAAATTCTAAATGAAAATGTCATTTTGGAAAAAAAAATGTTCTCTTGGAGACAGACTTCACAAACCTCATTTTCATAGCATTTTTAAAAAATTCTTTCATGTGCTAAGAAGTAATGAGTAGGTACTTATTGAGGAGAATACAGAGACATCTCCCACTTATAATGGTGGGACTTGCAGTTTTCTGATAGGAAAGTGATATGCTATGGCGGATTGAGGAGCTGGCTCAGCATTTGATAAAGTACTTACCACACAACTGTGAAGACTGGAGTTATCTCCTAAAGACCCACTGGGCATAATCCCAAGGCTGCAGGTAGAGACAGAATTCTGGGAACAAGAAAACTAGTGAGGTAAATAAGTTGAACTGGTGAACTTCCTGTTCGTTAAGAGACCCTGCCTCAAAATACAAGGTGTAGAGTAATCAAGGAAGATATTGGACTTTAACCTCTGGCTTCTTCTTTCCCATACACATTCAGCATGCAGACACTTATGTAGTAGAAAAACATAGTAGAAATTCTGAATTTTGACATTTTTGGGCTGGTAGCACGTGACTCTGCTACTATCTGGCAATGCTGAGATGCAGCAGTGAGCAGCAGCTCCCAGTCAGCCCTGAAACCACCAGAGAAAAACCAGTTCCTCACCAGTTCACCTTGTGCTGAGCCAGAATAAGTAGTAGGTGAGGCATGCTCAGAGTAGTTTGACTTGGGGGAGTTTCAGCTTACTGGAGCATAACTCTGTGCTAAGCTGAGAGGCATCTGTATTTTCCTACAAATGTGAAGATCACTAACGTTGTCCAGACTTCTACTTCCACAAAGGCAAGCTTTAGGTAAACCATTCCAAGCAGATTGCTAGCCAAGCTGCTCTTCAAATGCTTTCAGGCTCTTAAAGGCTTTCCATAACTTCCCATGGAGTAAGTACTCACCGGAAAGCTCTGGGTGTTATTGTTACAGGATCTAATACCCAGAAACAGGGATACTATAATTAAAAGCCAGGAAGAAGTTTAAAAATAATAATAAGAAGGCATCGGGGACCACATGCTACTGCCATCTTTCCCCAGGCTGCCACAAACAGCCAACTCAGGTCACCCCTGGAGAAGCTCCTCTAATATCCATATGCAGAGAGAGCCACAGTTTAGCAGAATTATGAGAATTTTCTAAAACGTGAACACATTTTTGCCATACATCTTGGGCAATGTTTTCAGAAAACTGCAAACTGAGGCTTTTCTAACAGATTGGGCCACGTCTCAGAAAGGGGAAAGGAAAGGAAGTCATTTTGTCAGCTAGTGTGAGGAGGAACACCAGCATATAAATTTCTCGAGGCAGAGAAATTGTTGGTCCTATGAATTTAAATTCATAGACTAGAAATCTGTCTGCCTTTTCCAGATTCTTTCACAACACCATGCCTTCTGCAACACTGAAGCACTAATTGATTCATTTTTCTGTGTTATTGGATTTAAAGTCAATTTAGTCTCTATTTTTAACTGTTTTCTCATTTATGGCCCTTTTCCTCCCACTTGCTTCAAGGCCCCACATTAAATTATACATTCTCTCACATGTCCCATTATCTTACATTTTTTTCTGTCTCTCTGCAGCTGCTCCCCTGTGTTCCTGCCTCAGCTTTGTTTAGTGCCAAAGACCTGTTTTTTCTAACACTTGAAAAACACATGGCATTTTTTTTTTATGGGCACAAGTATCTTAACTTCTGTCAAATAAAAAAAATTGATTCATAAGGAAAACATTTTAAGTATGTAGGTGTTTTCAAAGAAAATAAAGTGCCTCATTAAAAAAATAATAAGTGTGTCTGAGGAGGGAATTAGATGATTGCCTGAAAACTGAGCATAAATGCATTTGTTGTTCAGAGTATTTGGATATGCAAGGTTCCTGCTGCCCAACTACCCTTTTGTTTGTTTTTATAATTCATATGATTGACTTTTAGATGAGTTTCCTCTTTGAGACTCTGAGCACCACCCAAAAGAGCAGACAACTGTCACCCTAATACTGTCTCTGCCTTTACATGATATGAGGAAAAAAAATGTTACACAGTTCTTCAAGGGAATCAGAGCAAATATTATCCCCATGTGTCCTGGAACTTTCAAAGCAGTCAGACCAAAGGATAAGAATTGGTTTCATCTGGCAAAGCTATTTAGCCTCAAGAGGTTGTTTACCATCTGTCTGTCCTTGTTGATAGTGGCTTGGCAGCTTAGCAATGCGGAAGAGTCTTCTCACATTGTGTTGTGGAATGGAACAGACAGGTTCCCCACCTGGACCTCCTCAAATATCTCCTTATCATTCTTGTAAGTCATTCTTTTTGGTATGCACTGGCACTTCCAATAGTCAGCAGCTAGTCATCTCAGGAGAAGTGCCCTCAAGGTACTAGAGCCCCTCTGCATGAGGGGCTGAGAAACAAAACCTTAGGAAATGGGGCAAAAGGAGATTAGATACAGTAGTGTTTAGCAAGCACAGAGATTGGAATTACAGATCTCTTGCCTTAAAGCAATGAAAATTCTCTCCAGACCTCCATATGAGTAAGACTGATGCTACATTCGCCAGGACTTTCCTGAAACACAGTTTGCTTGACTTCCAATCCTTTATCTAGTTTCCCATTTACTCACTGTCTTCTCTATGGCACATCTTTTGTTGTGAACCATTTTAGAGGGGCTGCATCTAGACAACCTAAGACAGCTGCCAGAGTCCTTGAAGTAAAGGGGCAAATATTTGAGTAATTACTGTAGAGTTACAGGATATCCAAGAAGACCGGATCTCATAGATGAACCTCACAGGTGAGTTACCACACCACATACAACTACCACACAGTGGGGTGAATATATTTATCATCAAGGTCTTTAGGCTCAGCCACTCTGTTCTTCTCACCACTCTTGCTTCTTTCTGAGCTTTGCATCTTGTTTATCGTACTAAACATATAGTTAGAGTTGAAATCAGTTAATTCAAGATTCTTTTTTAATTTTCAATATGTCTCATTTTAAAGCAGAGATGTAAAGAAAAGACCCAATTCCCAATTAAATAAATCTAGTGCTTTTTAATTTCTCTCTCTCCTTCTCCCCCTTCCATTATTCCTTCCCTCTCCCCACTTTCTTCTTCCTCCATTCACACCTACATATCACAACAAACAATAACACTAAAGGAAGAATTCTAACATTGGTTAAGAACGTACACATTCACAGAGAAGCATGTTTGCTTACAATGTTGGATTGTAAATGACACTCAAAAAGACCAGGCAGTCTCTTTTCCACTAGACTTCCCTCTTTCCCAAGAAACCCACCTCCAAGAGATAGAGGGCAAAACTTTCCTAGGTTCTCTCATAGACAAAAGGGGAATAACTGTGTACATATGAATGATCTTCACCAGAATGACTTATAAATACGGAAAGAACACACACTACTTTCTCCCTTGTCACATCTTCCCAGAACAAGAGCCAAAAAGGCATCTGCTTTTACAGTGGGAGGCGAATGGCCCTGAGAAGTCAGCCTGGACCAAATTAGAGCCCCCCTTTTCAAATATCTGCCAATAGTTTGAACTTCTCAATAGTGCAATCCCTCCCTTGGGCAAAGCATGGTCTTCAGAGAGCTTCTGCTAAATATATAAACGAATTTCCTTGGAATACCACAATCTAACTCATTATCACCTCTTAACCTAATAGCAAGGATTTATTCTTCAGAGCAAGACTCTTAAGAACATAAACAAGTTTTGAAGGGTATGAGGTTAGAAAAGCCCATTAACTTTGTCCATTTGGGATGCTTGAACTGAACAATACAGACAGAGTGGGTTATAAGCATCAGAAACTTATTTCTCACAATCCTGAGATCTGGGGAGGCCAAGATCCCAGTGCCATTGCATTCCATGTTGTTCATAGTCTTTCTCTGTGTCCCCACATGGTAGAAAGGCCAAAGAGCTCTCTAACTACTTGTGTGAGGGCTGTACCTCATAGCCTAATCACCACCCAGGCTCCACCTCTGAATATCATCAATATTGATAATAAGATATCAACATATGAACACAAGGCTCGCACAATTATGCAGTATACAATATGCATTTAGCTACAATACAAAACTTCCAAGGCTCTGGGGCCTGAGACAGTGTTGTAATGGGGATTCTTGGGTCCAAGAGGATGCTTGGAGGACACCAGGCTGCCCAGAGGAGGTGTGAGACAGGATTGTGTCGGTTCAAATCTGCCCTGTAAATACAGTGTGATCCCGGGCAAAAGAATTTAACTTGGTTAAAACTCCTGATCTCATCTGTAGAGTGAAGGGGATCAAGGCATCCATGTTACAAGGCTGACACCCAAATCTGTACACTCAGGCTTTTGGCTCCCTTAGCTCATACCTGGCAAAGAGCAAGGCTGCAAAACATAGGAGCTGCTCTACTACTTTTGATCTTATTATTAGGCAATAAATGATGAAAGGGAAGGTTGTGCTGATGATTTTAGAACAAGTTTCAATGACTATAATTTTCCTTGGTTCCATCTATTGCTTCCATTATTAGATCAGAAAGAAAATGTCAGGAAGAGAATGTAAAATAACATCAAGCATATTAACAGGACAATAGTCCCATTGTCAGGACAGATAGAATCTTTTGTCTTCTTTGCATCTCACCCTGTCTTTTTCTCTGCATTTTATGTTCCTTTATTCTTAAATTTCTCTTTGGTTTTGCTTTGAAATGTAGGTGATAAGACAATGTTAGAAATTTGATACTATCCATTCAAATCTTGATTTTTTTTTTTTTTTGGTCTGTCTGCTTTTACATTTTGAATGTATTCATTCATGAATCTGGTAAATGACGTTCTAACCCTCTATTCCAGGAACAATGTTGGGGAATGGGAGAGAGTGACAAACACAGATACATAGGATACATCCTGGATTATGGTTCCTAAGATGCTCCTTGGTGTTCTGAAGTCTGACCTGCTATATGTAGACTTACAGGAAAGCTTGCTGCTGGATGGAATTCCTAAACTAGACCTGGCTCCTCAGAGGCTCATTAAAGACTTGGGAATTCCAAGTTTTATTCTTCTTCAATTCTGCCTCTGGGTTTAAGAGGTATTAACAGAGTAGCTTTTGGAAGTCAAACAAGAGAATTCTGAAATACAGGAAGAAGCCAGGCCAAAGAAGAGGACATGAGAATACTAAACTATGAAGCCTGTAAAAGAAGCCTGTTAAATTTTAATCATCCTGACTATAGTGTTTGTAATTGTTGATCTTATATGGAATCTAATAGTTCTAATGAAAAATGTGTTCGGCCTCACGTCCAAGGATATCCTCATTATAAGTACGTAAGTGCCTAGGACAATATAATTCTCTCTGTGGTGCTGTTCCATGGTCTTTGATCTGTGATGTATTACTTACTTATTTATTGATTTATAAAAATGAGCTGTCAAGCTCTTCCCAAGAAGTTTTAAGGCATATGGACAAAACATAGGAAACATACAACCACAAAAAATAAACCATGAAGTATAAACGGGATACTCTAATGTCCAGGGCACTCTGCCTAGGTGAGTAGCATAAATCAAAAATACACTTTCTAGACACACCCTGAATGTCAACAAACAAGAACTCTGTAAAGCCCAAGGAAGGAAGTTATGTAGTATGGGCTTATATGAGCTCTAATATACATTGGCAAAACTCTGATCTAAACACTATGAGCTGATTTCCATTTGGACCTTCTTCAGAGGCAGGCCTGAGACTCTCACCAGAAACTATGAAGGATATGATATCTGAAACACCAGTGGGGCCAGAGGTCATGTACTTGGCTCTTAGCATTTAGTATTATTTTAAGCCAATTAAAATAACTTTTCACTGTGGAAAGATTCCATTAAATAATAGCTCTGTTCACCATGAGTGTGGGTTATGTGGCTCTTAACTGAAGAAACACAGAGGACATGGATCTAATTCAGGGAAAGACAAGGCA
Organism: Lophiomys imhausi; assembly: GCA_907164525.1. Classification (NCBI taxonomy): domain Eukaryota; kingdom Metazoa; phylum Chordata; class Mammalia; order Rodentia; family Muridae; genus Lophiomys; species Lophiomys imhausi. The sequence goes on from CAJQZJ010032332.1 coordinate 6,813,813, forward strand.
CTGCCTGAAAACTTCCTTTGCCCAAAACAGAGCAGAAATCTGGAAAGTCAGTCCTATGTTATCAGCCATTTCAACTGACATCAGTCAGAGGTGAATACTTGCTATTAGTTTTTCTTTATAACCTAAAATGTTAGACTATGAAACTTCAGTTTGGAATGCCTAATTTTATCTCCCTTTTAACCTCTTGATGCCAAAAATAAGTTACATTTATATTACTTGTTCCCATTCCTTTTAAAGCTCAGATGAAACACAAGGGATTTCATGATTTCCATGAACATGAATCCATTTTATTCTACTAATGCTAGTCGTCGTCTCAAAGCCCACAGTCTTCCATTAACTTGCGTATTTCTTCGCCAATTTAGCCTGGCTGCATAAGCCAAAAGAATAAAAAAATCAACTTAAATCCAAAATAATCCCATTAGGCCGTTGGTACAGAATGATTTGCTAGATAATTCCTGTAGTATCTACTTAAGTTGGCTGTCTGGTTCAGTGTTTTGCCCAGTATGTATCAGTATCTGCTTACAGGCATTGATATTCCAAATGTCTTGTGAGCTGAAGAGATTTAAAGGTACAGAGATATATGTTGGGTTGTAGCTCAACTTGTTAGAGCAATGCTTTAATGATCAACATACTGGATTGAGTGGAAGTTTGAATTTGATATCATTGCTTTGTCACTAAGAAGTTCTCCTTAAGAAATGAGTGAACACTAGATTTGACTCTAAGCATGTCACTACTTCTGTTGTTACTATAGACTTTTCAGCTCCTGCAGAAAAACACCAAATTGTTTGTCATTATTCTTGCTCAGACACATGTCATGAACACTTTTCCCTGGTCAGTGTAAAAAACACAGAGCCAAAAATTGGATCATTTTTGTCCTCAGTCTCTTGATGAACATGCACAAAGCCCCAAGTTCTCTATATTTAATCCCCAACACATACGTGCATACACGTGTGTATACACACACACACACACACACACACACACACACACACACACACACACACGTTCACGAACACTTTCAGAAATACTCACACAGCCTTGATTTTGTAACATTACTGGAAGTTGATCTGTTGTATCCTCAACATCCTACTAAACTAAAACAAGCTTACCTGTTGTGGAGCTTTCCTGACATTGCAAGCTGTGGAGAGATTCAGTAATACATGGTCTTTGCTTTAGTTCCTGTCTCCAGGTTCCTGTCTTGAGTTCCTGCCCTGACTTGAATAGAAAACAGACTGTGATTGGGACATGTAAACCACGTAAATCCCCCCCCCAAACTTGCTTTATTTGGTCAGTGATTTATCATAATGATATAAACCAAACTAGGAACCTGTAAACCCCAACAAAGAAAGGCTCTTGTTACCAATGAAAACCAGAACCTTAAGAGAAGGTCTGCATAAGACTAAGCCAGTAAAGGCACTGGCTGCCAAACCTGACCCCCTGAGTTTGATCTATCAAGAACCATATTGTGGAAGAAGAGAATAAATCCTCAAAAGTTGTCCTCTGACTTCCACATGTGAGCAGCAGCACACACATGCCCCCAACACACACACACATACACACACACACACACACACACACACACACACACATGCAAAATAAATAAACAAAAATGAGTAATGAATTTCAAAAAGGGATGCAGGCTACCTAAGTTAAAATACTTTAAATAAGAAACAGAGAGGAAAAAGCTGCACACTCTTACTTCCTGCCTATTGGTCTTTACCATTACTGAGCCTGAAGAGAAACAACGGACACAAAAAAATGGAGTGGTACTATCAGGCTCTTACAAAACAGGCCAGAGAAGTAAAATAGGCAGAGGAAAGCAACAACAGCCATGGGCAGTGGGAAAGAATAATTATCAGCACTCTATTCCAAAAGTCCTTTGCTAAAGGACCAAGATTCTGATCCAGAAGAATAAACTGTGAAGCTTTTGAGTCTCAGAATCTGGGGACAGGGTAGGAGAGAAATGGTATCCAGTGACGGAGACTGAAAGGAACTAGAACATGGTGTACAGCCATAAAGGCTGCAAGAACTGGGGAGAGCAAGGTTAGCAGGCATACCTCAAGAACTGAAAAGAGGTTAAGGAGAAGGGGCCAGGCTGACAGGGGGGCACAGCTAGAAACAAAGTGACTTTGGCAATGTCTTCCTAAAGGATTGACAGGTCTGTGGCTCAGCTGTTTTCAACAGATGCCAGAGGAGGGAAAGCAGGATTGTTGGGGTACTAAGAGAAAAGCAGAATACTCAGCACAGAGAATCCAGGAGCCAGACAAAAGGACAACATAAAGATGGCACACGTTGTATAATATGACTATTTATCAGCCAGGCACAGGACCCAAAAATAAGAGGAGAGGTTGGGCAGTGTCAGTGATTGTAAGATGACTTCATCTCTCTACAGATTGTACCAGAATATGAAAATCCAGCAGCACAGTGACAAATAGCATGCAGCCTGGAAGATTCTTCAAGCCATCTAGATGAAATCAACTGGCAATTCAAGAGCTATAAAGGCATTCTTTGGTAACATTCTCCATCCCTTCTGACAGAGAGGTAACTGCCATCTTAGTGACATATCTGTCAGATGAAACCACTGGAGGAAGCAAATACTTTCACTCAGAATTGATGATCTAAATCCAAGTTCACTTGTTATGAAGTTGACCACAAAGGCATCATCTCTGCTGAGCCCATAACCCCTCAAGCCAGGTTGCTTTTGGCTTCAACCTACCATTCTGATAGTCACCAGGTTTTGCCATTGTTTGCCTAGTAGGCAATGGATGAAGTGTAGGTTCTAACTACAGGGGACAGAAGAACGACCAAGACGAACCATAATTACTATGGAACACATACCCAGTTATGCTAATTAAGATGGTGATATACCAGAACAAAACCAGATCCAAAATCTGGAAATAAATAAGTAAAAGGTAACATTGATCTAATTCATTCTGCCTCAAAACAAATTTAGACAGAACAAAGTACCATTCTTTAACTAGATCATCTCTTTCCTTCTTATGCTCTTTATCTCTCATGTTTAATGAGATCAGATATGTCAAGCTGATATGAGAATATCATATACCACATTTGATCTTAAAAATAAGAGGAAAAGAAAAGAAAGGACGGTTTTGATAGTGCTAAATAACAGAAATAATGAATTTTGTCAAAAATTAACAAAATTGATAGCATCTTTTGTATGACATAAAATAGATAATGAGCAGAAAGATAACATGTAAAGATTAATCTAAAGTAACTAAGCTCATAATATTTATTAGGTCATGCTTTTAGTGTTTGTTTTTATTCCCTGGAACTGGCTACTTAACCACAAAGAAAATAAATGATTAAAAATTTTGCAAAAGCCATGTATTAAAGAGAAGCAAAACAAAGACTCTATTAATAACAATATAATGTTGTTCTTTAGAGAGAAAAGGTGGTTAAATATTTCTTCCATCTTTTTTGTACCCAGTCAATAGCTCAAAGTATAAATAAAAAAGTGCTCTGAGAACAAACTAATAGGAAAGTATAGAAGAAAAATTCTCCAGTCCTTTGGGAATGATTGTGAGGCACTGTGATTTTTTTTTTTTTTTTAGTATTTATGGATATATAATAAAGAATTGTTTTTTTTCTTTTTTTTAATACTTTATTTTTTTTCTTCAAGTTACATCTCAGTAACAAACCCCTCCCTATTCCCCCTTCCTATCCCACCCTTCCACCCTCTTCCCCCCAGAAGTTTCCCCTTTCAGTCCAACAGAGGGTTCCTTCTCTTATAACAGTAAGTATTATACAAAACAACAGATATAAATATGCCACATTTATGAGAGTTAAATGGCCCAGTATACCTTCCCAATGTCCAGTTTATACATATTTGGCCCCTGACTTTAACATTCTATTATCTAACCATCTCCATGAGTTTAAAGGTCTATATGTGACTCAACATTCATACTAACTTGCAACACACTTTTAAGAGTATCTTCTTAGATCTATAACACCCTCTTGATTCCTAAACAACTCAAAATTTAACTATGAGACTCTAGCTGTCTATTCTTCAACCACCTCAGAGACCTGAGAGGGATAAATATATTTTTTTAATTAAGTATTTATCCCAGCACCTTACTGTGAGGAACAGAATTACACCTGAGCCAAGACAGGACACCAAGTAACCCTTCAGCTGGGGAGGGTTGCTTCTCCAGGTACCCATACAGTGGAGGTGATAAGGACTGTGGTAGTTTGAATAAAAAAGTCCCCATAGGTCCATAAGGAATGATACTATTGGGAGGTATGGCCTTGCTGGAGAAGGTGTGGCCTTGTTGGAGAAGGTATGGCCTTGTTGGAGGAAGTGTGTCACTGGAGGGTGGGCTTTGAGGTTCCAGAACATCACACAAGGCTTAGTGGTTCACCGTCTCTTCCTGCTGCCTGTGGATCCAGATCTAGAACTCTCAGCTACCTCTCCAGCACCATGTCTGCCTGCATGCCACCATGATTCCCACCATGATGATGGTGGACTAAACTTCTGAACTGTAAGCCAGCCCCAGTTAAATATTTTTCTATAAAAGAGTTGCCATGGTCATGGTGTCTCTTCACAGCAATACAACCCTAAGACAAGAAACAATGGTGGATGTCCCAGCACCCACGCATGTCTGAGGAATCAATGATAAATGCCTTTGTCCCGGAAGATCACCAGAAATCTGAATATTGTTTTCAGTGTATTTTTTGTCTCTTGTTCTGTTAGAAGTACTGCCACGGTTTGATATTTTCATTCTTGTCCTGAATGAATTCAGAAATCAGAGAGGCACTTGAGAATTCTGTTTTTAAATAAAAGTAAACATTTCCAAGTGAATTTTGGTCTCTGTTTAGTATTTTTGTGACCTAATTACTAAGACTAAATGTCCACAGATGTCATATTTCTTTGTGGTATGAGTTTATGGAGCCAACATTAATATTAGTAAGAGTGTTAATATGTGTCAGTAAGGTGTTTAATAAGTATTTCATATTGTGTTTTTCAATGGTTGGTCAAGAATTGTGCAAAACAGTAGTCTTTCCTTTTTATTTTTTACAGTGGTTAATAACCTTGGATAGATAGCTATGTATCCAGGCACCACTGGCAAATATTTTTATGGCATATTTCTCATCATTTAGATGCAAGTTGAATAGATGATGAGCCCAGATCCTTCTGTGCTAACTTTATCATTCAATAAATGAATTATCGAATATTGAATACTGGCATTTTCTAAAATGTATTGATCTCTTCAAGTCCAAAAACTGAACTATTCCTAAGAGAATAACTTGAGAATAGAAGGGAATAGCCCTTGGATATATTTTCCTGTGGATCCCTTATCAGGTTTTGCATCTGTGGTGACATGGGACTTTTCACAGTGTGGTGGTTTGAATAGCCATGGCCCCCACAGACTCATGTGTTTGAATGCTTGGCCTATAGGAAGTGGCACTATTAGGAGGTGTGGCCTTGTTGAAGTAGGTGTGGCCTTGGTGAAGTGGGTGTGGCCTTGATGGAGGAAGACTGTCACTGTAGGGGCAGGCTTTGAAGTCTTAAAGGCTCAAGTCAGTTCTCTCCCTGCTGCCTGCAGATCAAGATGTGTAACTCTTGGTTCCTTCTCCAGTACCATGTCTGCCCACATATCACCACACTTTCCACCATGCCGATGGACTACATCTTTGAACTGTAAGCCAGCCCAATTAAAAGCTTTCCTTTATAGGAGTTACCCTGGTTATGATGTCTCATCACAGCAATAAAACCCTAACTAAAAGACACAGTAACAGCATCACTGAAAGACTGTAGGCTGTTCTCTGTTGCATCTACACTCCAGGGAGGGCTGTTCCAGTTAGCAAGCAAGGAAGAGTTTTGGTCTTTAAAAGGACACATGGAGGATAGTTAAACTCAGAATCATCATTTTCACATTTTCAGTATTCGTCCTTTCTTCTCTTTTCCCTCTAAGGACCACCTGCAGACTAATTTACTTAATCAGGTAGAATCTGCCATTTGGAGCCACTGTAAACCATCTCTTTGATGATATGACCAGCAGGAGTTGTTCCTTCTGTTGTTACAATCAACTCTGCAGTGGTAGGTGTGTGTTATTATTTATTATAATGTTCTTTCCTAGTGCTTTGTCACTGAGGAGGCTAAATCCTCTTCCACATCAAAACCAAGGTCTCAAGGGAAGAAAACGATACACAGAATGCTACTTGTTCCTTACTTCAGCAATGCTACCACCAACAAGGTCACTGATTCCCAGAGTAACTCCAAGGGTAATCACCATGCAGAACTGTTATGCCATCTAAAGTTTGCATAAGACCTTCCTGCTGAAGACACCACTTACTTCAGACATAGGGCTTGGAGAAATAAAGCTGCAAATGACTTGGAAGCCTCTTCTTTGAGGATTATCTCTCACAGTATCTGAAGCTGCCATGTAAACTGTCAAGGTAGAAAAACAATCAATAGTCCTACACAGATGCAAAGCCCGTAAATGACAGCAATATGCAGCATGGCAAGATATCCCATGTGCAATAATGATACTACTATCTTGAGAGTAACAGTCATCTAATTGGAATTATGGCACGCTCAATAGGAAGGAATTCATATCTGCTATTGTAAACCTAGCCAACTATCCGTGGCTTGGAGCCTGGACAAGAACCTGTTCCTGTCACTTTTCTAAACCAGTATAATTTCTAACCATATTCTAAATGCTTATCCTTATAGCCACAAATAAATCTAGCTTTCACTTATCATCAAAGAAGTTTCTTTTTGCAGCATCCACAAACCACTAAAGAAGCCTATGAGTGGTCAAATGCAGAAAACAACAGTCCATGGACTCTGCCCCCCCCCCCAATAATGCATCTGCAATACAACCCCCATACCTGAGTCTCATGAAACATTGAAGAAGAGCTATAAAGATATTGAAAGCCAAGATGCCAATAGTGGGATAATGTCTTCTATACATGACAAGGAATATTCAGCCATAAAATACGCTCTCAACAATATAGTCACCTAAACAAGACCAGTACAATGAAATACCAGTTTGTATGTCAATATAGAAGGGAGAAAACTCAAGAGACCCCATCCCTAGATGAAGAGCTACAGAAAATCAATGGCTCCTGAAAGAGGGAGATTCAGTTTTCTCCAGGAAAAAGCCCCAATAGGTTATCTAGTTCTAAGTGGTCATCTCTAAACATATATACCTACAAACAATACTAAATGAACTCAGCATGTTACATATGTATGTATGCGCATACATATTAATAGTAATTGAAGGAGAATAGAGCCATGAATTTTAAAGGAAGTTGTAGGGACATGGGAGAAGTTGGAAACGCAGAGAGGGTGAAAATGATATAAATACAATGCTCATGTATGAAAATATGAACAACAAAAAGTTTTTAACTACATTTTAATTACCTAAAAATTACCAGCAAGAAAAGATAATCTGTGAACATTAATTATTCCTTGCTTAACAAAACAGAATATTCTATACAATCTTTAAACTCAGTGTTCAATATATGATGTAAGTCATAAACAAACCACAACTGGAAAAAAAACAAGGCCTATTGATTTTCTTAGGGATTTGGGACCCTTTATTCTAAGCCACAGTGATCTGGGGCTTAGTACTTACATTTCAACTCTGCTCTAGACAAATTAGTGACTCTTCCCCAACAATTGTGTACTCTGCAGTCTACACACAGGGGTACATCCACAGCTTCATCTGAAATCCCACATATGTGGTGCCTGGGAAGCAAGTGAACTTAAGCATTGTGTGTATGATGAGTGAGAAACGTCTGTTGAGGAAGATAAACATAAGCCATTGTCTTGAAATGGATACACTTTTTGCTAACAGTCTGTGATAACACAGTCATGCTAAAAGAATGGAATTAAAACTTTGAAAACTTCTACAAAAGAAAGAAAGAAAGAAAGAAAGAAAGAAAGAAAGAAAGAAAGAAAAAACAAAACAAAACAAAACTACCCTCTAAAACAACCTAATCCTGTATTAGTGAGTCAAAAGATTAGGCAACCTTCCTGACAAAACTCAGGGGGATATTAATTGAGAATAAACTAATGACAAGCCACCTATAATAGTTTCAGGACGTTGAAACATAAGCTATGACTAAACACTGGAGATGTAAGCAGAATGATTTCGTTTCGTTGTAGCAGATTTCCCGGTGTTAATTCAACCCAACATGTCCATTGAAACTGATTAGAGTAGAGCAGTGTTGGTGATCAAGGCAGGATCCAGAATTCCACAGCACTGACTGTATGGTATCTATTCCATTTCTGTGAAACCAAACTGCTTTCATCTGGCTAATTTCTTCCCTATTACATTTGACTCGATGACAAGCATGTAAGGGATGTTGCCAAAATCCAGTTGGCACTTCATTATCTGAACTTGTTCCATGATGCCTAAGTTTTAAAGTATTTGATTTTGTTATAGTAGGAAATAAAAATTATGAATAGAATTCATGGGAATGTTAGGATAATGTGTAGAGTGAAAATATCACTAAAAATATCACTACTGTGGTCTGCCCTTACTGCTCACTCTGAGAAAGATAGGAAATCTACTAAATTCTTCTTAAAACTTTTAGTGATTAAGTAAGAGTAGCATATTTGCTTGTAAGGGTGCTGATAAGACTACTCACAAAATAATAATTAAATAAATTTCCAAGTCTCAAATGCTATTATATAATTGCATGTAACTAATAAAAATAAAAACAAAGCAAAAAGAAGCATAGCAATTTAATGTTTTTTAATAAAGACATCACACACATTATAGAACATTTAAATAAATTTTGAATTTTCCATTTAATGAATGATATATATATATATATTGTGTAACACGCAGTTGCACATACGTCAGACAAAACAACAACAACAAATATACCCCTCCAGTAGTAAGCAACTCAATTCTTGGTTTTGCTCCTTTACAGTTTCTAGGCCTAAAACTTGAGCTAACAAACAGGAAAAAGACTGAAAATCATCTGCAGAACATTTTTTAAATGCTTTGCTTTCTTTTATTTTTAGCTATATGCTAAAACTATTTCCAATACAAACATAAAAATATAGTAGACAGAATTGGGAATGAACTTCCATGTACCTGAGGCCCAAATTCCCATCTACTGTTCCCATGTTATTTTCAAACCATTGCTCCAATCAAAACAATAGCCAAAAGTCATGATATCATCTAAAATAATTAATGTTTAAACTTATAATATCTTTTCGTCACTCTATTCAAGGTGTACTGTGTCTTAATACATCACTCAGGCATTATCAGCTTTCTTCCCCTCCTCATCCTAAGCACTCATAAAAGCCAGCATGGATAGATCGTATCTTAAATCACAAAAGAAAGCTTCACATACTGTGCAGAGGTCTCTCATTTTAAATGCCATGATTCTTGGTTCGGGGCTCACAATGGTTTGTGAAGGAAAAATAAATAAACAAATCAATATTGCCCATCCCTTGCTAAAAACAGCAGCATGTTTCAAGAAAAAGAAAATCTTGGAGCCAAAGCAAGGGGTGTTGGGGACCTTGGAGTTTCACCAAGGCCTTCAGTCTCTAAAAATAGTGGAGAACACCAGGAACCTTAGAGATTAAGGACCATGATGAGTTAATGGCACATTTCCCCCCCATATGTCATACAACACTGCCAGCTTTCTTTTTTCATATCCTATCTCCCTCCAACATCACTCTCAGGTTTCCAAAGTGAATTTCAAAGTGTTAAATTTACAACTGATTTTAAGCAGGCAGCACATTTTAAATCCCAACTCTAGAGTTTACCTAAGCCTTGGATCATCCTTTGTTAGTGGGAATATATATCAACATTTCCTTGAAATATTTGTTACTGAGCAGAAAAGTGCACATTATTAATAAATGTTTGTAGTCATTAATACCCTGCATATAATAAAATCAGTCACAGTATTTTTAATACCCTATGTTTTTAGATAGGAGTGTTTTTAAAATTCTATTCAAAAGAAACTGCAAAGGTCTCCTGAGCTTGTGAACACACATGTGCACTGTCCCAGCACATGGTAGATTCCTGTCTACTTTGGATGGTGAAGAAGTTACTTCTGATTCAAAGGCATATAGGTTGGAAGGAGGTCCTTAACACAGCCACAAGAGAAGGAAATGTCCTCTATTTATTCATTATTCAGACCTCTGATTCCTTCTTAATAGGAACAGGAATGTCTAAAATAAATGGCACATCAATAATAAAACCATTAACAAAAGAGACAGCAAAACACGCCGAAAAGAAAACAGATGAAGTAAAACAAAAGATGTGAAATGAATGTAATTGAGCGTAGTGTGTAATCTGTTTCCCAAGAACCAGGAGAGATTTATTTTTCATATAAACACTCATAAAAATTAGAAATCTTTGTACTCTGTGCAAACACCTTTTTAGTTTTGAATAATGAGAAAAGTTTGGCATAATTATGAATTTATGTTTATTGAATCCAAATGAATTATCAGATAAGCTAGCAAGCATATGAAAAACTTCTTGATTTTATTCATATTCCTGTGCTCCTGACCTTGTTATTATAGTAGGATGTTTTATTTTCAAAGCTTACACTCAACGTTTTCTCAACGGTTCTGAGGTCAGTCTAAATAACTTACTAGAAAAGATAAATGATTATAGCAATGTTGACTTCCTCATCATGAGATTTCAGACTGCCTGGGCTCCCTGAGAGATACTTCAGAACATTCTTCTAGGTCAGTCAGACCAAAATAGATCAACGAACAACAATGACTAGTGAAAAGATGCAAATAATTGATTTATTTCATTGCTTGATTTATAATAATAGTCAGGGGTTACAGATAAATGAGCAGGGATCAAAGAATATTTTCAGTTCCTCTTCAGTGCCCCATCAAAACTTGTCCCTGGGTCTGTAATAGCTCGTTTATCTGTTTGCATATCTGTCACCCATTGACTGAAAGACCAAATGAAATAAAAAATTCATAATGAAATTTGCCTCTATGCTGCCTGTGAGCAAAAGCAAACTTCTTCCCTAAATTTTACGTAATGAAATACACGCCCAAGGATCAGCCCAGTGTTTGCTTCAAGTCCAGAAAGACTGCATAAAGGGTGTTCCCCAAAATTTCGATGTCTGCCTTTCCTTTCTGGTGAAAGCACCGGACAGAACGGCTCATTTCTTTTTTTTCTCTTTCCTTTTTATATTCACTATCTGTTGTAGTTTTTGAGCAACCGATTCACACGGGACAAAGTAGATCCAGAGGAATTTGAGTCCCCTTTCCTCCTCCCTTCCCTCTATTGCAGCCACCCAGCTTCTCTGCCTTTGGGCAACTTCTGTTCCTAGTCTGAATTACTTTTGCCTTTAGATCTCATCAGAAATATTTTTATTAATGCAAAAGGAATTCCTAGTTGCACTGAGAGTGCCTCCATTTGAGCAGGTGTCTATAGTAAACACATGAGGCATATGGGCCTGTTTGTTTGCCCTGGCTCCTACTTAGTTGTTTCCTTTGGCTTTGAGTGCTTTGAGGTAAACCTAAGGTCAGAGACTAGCTGAGTCAATGCAATGGTGACACAGCAACACATTTAAGCCATCTGGTGGGCAAGACAGCCAGACAGAAAGAGTTAAGAATGGAAATTTCAAAACCTTGCTTGATTCTAGTAGTGGTTCTTCAGAATGGGAGGCACCTGCTTAATATATACAAACTTTAACAAGAGCAACTGATTCATAAAGCTCTCCCTATCCAAAGAACTTCTGTAGCCCAAGTGTACACCCATGGAAATCACTTACAAACTGTCAATTGGGAAACTGGTTTTAAGACAAGCTTAGTTGTTTTTTGGTTTGGTTTGGTTTTACTATATTACAACAATTCTGTGGAGCAGACTCTAATGTTAAACACAGCACAAAAAGGAATTGTTCTTCTCAGAGACAGGTCATGAGCCAAAGCCCAGAGCCAATCAACAAAGGGAGGTGCAGGAATTTCAACAAAAAGGGCAATGAAATTGGCTAATATAATTTTAAAAGAGGCCATTGCGTCCCTTAATTTACTATTCACTGACAGTGTTAATGACATCCCTTCAGGGCAAGAATTTTCTACCTAGGAAGAAATACAAAAACTGAACTTTAAAGATGAAGCCAAAGATGCTACAATGTAATGCAAGGAAACAAGTCTTCTAACGCTATGTTGATATTTTGGCATTGCTCTTCTACTGGGCTGAAACACATTATGAATAAAGTCTAGAAGATACAAGAGATGCAACTGATCAAACACAAATTTCAAGTCATGCTTGTTTCCATTCCATCCACAGTACAGCCAGCTCCAGAGGTTCTTTCTCACACTTTATTGGGGCAATATCAAGGCATTAGATACTCAATTACAGAGCTTTAAGACAAACCCTTTTGTAATGGATATTAGTATTGGATATTAAAGCGATGCTAAGGAAACATGAGATTCAATGATGGGATCCAAAATATGTTTGCATAATTTAAGTTTTATTGACTCCAAGTGTTGAGCTGAATAACATTTGATATGCTCCAAACACTCCCTAACATGCTAACCAGTGCAGTGCCGATCCTCAGAGTCAGGCAGGCAGACTGTTCTCCAAGGAGCCCATATAATCCTCCCATTCTCTTTTCCCTGATTATATTTCCCCAGAGTTGTTCTCATGCAGAAGAAATCATGTGGAAAGAATCTTTTCAGCTCCCTGTCCCAGAAGGATTGTATCCACTTCTCATGGAGCAGAATGGACCTGAAGGGAAACCCTAAGGTAATCCCGACATCATAGAAATTTAGAATTAGAGTAACCTAAACCAAGTTAGGAGACCTCGAGATTACTGATAGATGTAACTGTTACATTGGCTCTCTTGAGAATGGAGCCATTACTTCTAAAAAAAAAAATAGTTTAAACATGGCAATGTTTTTCATTTTCTTAAGACACAGAAATCAACATATTTGACCTCTAAGTTTCCTTAATATATGTAAATTCTTCAGTGTCAGAAAACATAAATTTAAATCTTATCATAGCTCAGTGAATTCAAAACAAATCCATCATGAGCCAAAGTAAGAAATAATAACTCCTCCGCCCACACAGTCCCACCTATACAGATGTATCTGAAACAAAATTTCATAGAATAGAACATTTCCTGACAATGTGATGTTCACCCTGGTTTTTGTGATTGTTGTTGTTGTTGTTATGGATGTAGTCAGTTCTCTTTGTAGTAGTTATATCCTATAAATCCTACTGCAGATATTAAATTAACGAATGCTAAACCATTTCTCCTTTGGGAAATACAAAGGGTAGGTTCCTCTGGGTCTCTGGTACAATATTTTATGTATCTTTAATATATGTATATCTGACTCATTAACTTTGAACTCAGCCAACTATGACTCATGCTGGAAAAAATAAAAGTTTATCTAACATATGTATTTTCTCCATAGAACATATGACAGCTCTCTTGCATTTAAAATATTACATTATTATCACGCTTATAATGAAGTTATAATAAAGTAACACTTTATTATAGTGAGGGTGTCGTAAAAAAAACAGTAAAATCAACTATACACACATACACACACAAGCACCATACTCATTAGACTCTGAAACAAACTGTTAATGATAGTTTGAGACCTGAAACAGAAAGGCAGAAAAATCACCACCACGTTTGACCTCAAATGAGAACACATAAACTAGACAACTCAACTTATTTGATGCTCTGCAGATCCTGCAAATGGCTGCAAAAGTGGAATCACATCCATCTGGAGGTCACAAATACTCTTTAGTGAGTGGGTGATCTGGTAAATATTGAATCTATGAATTTAATACTTGGACCAACTCTAAATATATGTATGCAAAAATAAGTATCATTATGTCATTAACACTGTCAAAAAATGGGTGTTAAGGAATCCAATGGCCTGTTTCTAAATTATATTATCCAGTTTCATCGCCCTTTCTGTTGGGATTCCTGCATCTCTCCTGTATTGATTGACCCTGAGCTTTGGTTCATGACCTGTCTCTGCTAAGAAGAACAGTTCTTGCTGGCTGTGGTGGCACACACCTTTAATCCCAGCACTCGGAAGGCAGAGGCAGGCGGGTCTCTGTGTGTTCGAGGCCATCCTGGTCTACAGAGTGAGTCCAGGACAGCCAGAGTTGTTACACAGAAACCCTGTCTTGAAAAACCAAAAAAAAAAAAAAGAACAGTTCATTTTTTGCTATGTTTAACATTCAAGTCTGGTCCATAGAGATCTTGCAATGCAGTAAAAACAATTCAATGCCAACTATAAATATATGTATGTAAAAACAAGTATGATTATTGTCACAAGCTAATGGGTTTATTTAGATCGATAACTTGAAAAGCAACTTGAATGTCAAGATAGTGACTCGATCACTGTTATATTTCCATGCATAAATAAAAATAATAATAAACATTGCAGATTTCATTAAACAAGATAACTTACTAAATAATGTACAGAACATGAATACAGCAGTACTTTATCAGCATGGTGCATATGAGCGTGGTTCCAACATGAAGTATTTTGGTATGCTAATTCAAATCAGAGTTCATAGACTTTAGAGTTAGAGATAGAATCTGGCAGTACAAAGGCCATGGAAGATGGGGCTGGGCCTTAACGTCTTATCAAAAACACATGAAAATGCTTATTTTTCTTCATTACAGCACTGTTTGTATTAAGAAAAGTGAATAAAGACACTTTAATGGACATCAACAAGAGAATACGTGGAGTACAGTATTTTATACAATTAAAGTATAGCAATAAAAAGGAATAAATAAAACATTGGAAATGTCAAAAGTATATAGTAAATGTTGGGAGGGGTCAGTATTCTTTTATTAATTTCTTTTTAGTTTTTCAAATTACAATATAATTGCATCATTTCCACCTGCCCTTTCCTCCTTCCAGACTCTTCCATATACTCAACCTTGTTCTCTTTCAAATCCATGGTCTCTTGCTTGTTGTTGCTGTTGTTTAATACAAATCTATGTGTGTATATATTTTTTTCTAAACACATAAATATAACTTGCTTGATTTTATAATGTCAATTATATGCATATGTTTTCAGGGTTGACCATTTTGTACTGAATATAGTAAACTTTTTAAAGGCTATAATGTGTAATCATTTACATTAAGTTAAGTATATACAAAATACTTCACATTGTGTAAAGATGCATGAAAACTTAATAAAAGTGCACAAAAATTCAAGATCTGATTACTGTTGTCAGGTGAAAAAGAAAATAAGTGAAAATCATTTCTGTAGTTAGGCTGAGATAATCAATGTCTCATTCATTACTACACTATGCTTAGTTTTTCAATCTGAAATATTTTATTATGATATGTTAAAGAACAATTTGTATATACTGACAATTGTATTTCCTCCTATTTACAGAACAGATAATAACAAATCATAATGACATCAGAATAACTTAGTTTAGAAGTAATTATGAAAATAGGTTTATCAGTCAATCAGGAAGTACACATTGCTGCCAGCAAAAGGACAAGAAAGCAGACACCTGCTATGGTTTTCTGAATGGGGAAGTTTTCTTCCCTAAGGATGGACTGAGTTGCTGTTGTTTTTAAAATACTCCAAGGAGACAGCAGAATTCAGTTATTCAAAGATGAAATCGCACTAACTAGAATGGCTTAATGCCACCTCAGAAGAGTTTTTCTGGAACAAGTGTTATGGTTTGACTCTGAAATGTCCCCTGAGGGGCCATGTGTTGAAGACTCAGTCTCTGATGCAGCAGTGTCCAGGGGTGATTAGATTATCAGTGGATAAGTCCGCTGGTACTGTGATGAAGTGATAGGAAATAAAAGATGTGGAATGTTGCTGGATAACATAAGTCACTGGGGGCACACCCTTGAAAGATGTATCTTGTCCTCTCTCTCTCTCTCTCTCTCTCTCTCTCTCTCTCTCTCTCTCTCTCTCTCTCTCCTTTCTGGCTGACATTAAGTGAAAAGATTTTCTACATCAAACATTCTCTACCATGAATCTCTGCCTCACCACAGGCCCAGAAACAGTAAGGACCAAGTTTCACGGACTGCAACCTCTAACACTGTGAGCCAAAATAAGTCTTTTCTCCTTTCATTTGATCTTCTCAGATAGTGTATCCATGACAGAAAACTGACTAACACAGACAGACAACTTCTGAAATAAAACATCAAAAGAATCATCTGCTAACCAACAGCCAGATCTTGCTTTCTAATACCGCTTCCCTTGGAGAGAACTGGTACACTTTGAAGAACATTTGACTACAAGACTAGAAGAGAGAATATAGAGATAAGCCTGATGCTATCTGCTGCTTTAAAAAGTAAAAAGTCAGGTGCCAAATACATATGGACTGGACATTGGGAATGTATGCTAAGCCATATAACTCACATAATTGTGGCCTATTTATTTCTGTTGTTTTGTATTGTATTTATAGTTATAAGAAAAAGAACCATTTGTTGGACTGAAAGGGAGAGCTGTTGGGGGGAAAAAGAAATACCTTGAACTAAAAAAAAAAAGGGAAGAGGATGGGGTGTTGAGGGGGAGGGGGTGGAAGGGTGGGACTGGAGGGGGGAATAGGGAGGGCATTGTGATTGAGATGTAACTTGAAGAAATAAAAAATAAATTATTAAAAAAAATAAAAAAAGAATCACATAAAAAGAAAAAAAAGTAAAAAGAAGTGCTCAAAACCCAAAAACCTGGGGAAAAAGTACATAATTCAATCGCATAATCCTTGCCTAATATTTTTAAAACTCTGGGAGTATATCAAAAGCATGTAGGAACTAACTGTAAGAGCATTCAATAGCCCAGACTGGAACAATGAACAAAAAAAAATTATTATTCTTGAGTCCACAAAAAAGTATTAAAAAAACTGCACTAGATAGAAAAATCTCCTATTCAGAAGAATAGCAAATTACATTAGATATAGTTATAGATATATATAGATTAGATATAGATATAAATGATAGAGATGATAGAGATAGATATATTCCACTCTCAAAGAAAGAAAACATAACATCCCACTCATATATTGTGATATATTGTGGTTTGTACATCATGGCTTCCTAAATACAGTACTGAGAAAGTAAAGTTTAACTTTTACAATTTAGACACTTCATCAGTTAGGTAATAAAAAGCCAACATTACACCTAGAATGCTGGCATAGGTCTGTAATTGCAACATCCAGGAGGCTAAGGCAGGAGGATCACAATTTCAAGGCTGTCTTGAGCTATAAAGCTAGACAATATCTCAAAAAAAAACCCATCATCAGTGATAAATTATTTAAACTGTAGGTATCTTGACCACATATGTTAAAAATGGCCTGTTAACTCTGTGGTTTTCTTAAAAAAAAAAAACTCAAAACCTTAATGTAATCTAGAGGAAAACAAATAAATATATCCAGAAAAACCCAAACTGAGGAAATATCTACAAAGAGTCTGACCAGTCTTGGTGAAAACTTCCAAAAAAACAACCATGCCCAAAGAAGAAAAAACTGTTACAATAGAAAAGAGTATCTAAAAGATGAAAAGTCTAAATATATGGACTCCCCAAACTTAAAAAAAGACATTAAAGACACCCAAAGAAATATCAATGAAGGACTAACTTCAGTTGATAAAATGCATCAGTATTGGTGCATTAATGTTGATAATTATTCCAGAGCAGCATTTCAACAGTGGGGCAATGCACAAGCTTTGAGGAACTTTATAGCATTTTTCTAACTCCTCTATAAATTAAAAGCTAATCTAAAATTTTAAAAATATGCCCTAAAATGACCTCTTCAACCATCACTGGAAAAGCAGGAAATACTCATGAGAAAAAGTAAAGTGTTTATTTCAAAGATGTCACTGATTTTTTCCATTCTCCATCCCCCATCCACCATGAAAGAATGACATTCTTGGCTTCTGAGTGAGAAGGAAGGGATCATCTAAAGTATGAACTCCCAACTAAGCCTGTGTGTAAAGTTCTCCTGGAGGAGAAATAAAATAGGTGTGCCTAGAAGCAAAATACCACTGAAGTTTTCCACCTTCAGATGGGGATGCTGTGTTATCAAGTTTATGTTCATATAAGGAAATGTTATATGTTAGGAGGTAGGTCTTCTACCTCCTAACATATAAACATTTTATGAACCTAGTGACCAGATATCTCCAGCTGAAAAAAAAAATTAAAAATATAGATTAGCAGGGAAAGGATGCAACCCAATGAGTTTATAAACCTCAGGCTATTGTCTCACTAGACCTATACCCTTGTGACTTCAAATCATGGGAACAAGATCACTCTGTCATCAAGAAATCAAAAATGTGGTCTGCATCATCCATGAACACCGTGACCCAAAGGACAGCTTTGGAGTACAAACAGAAATGCATCACCATAAGAGAAGTACAGACCTTCTCATCAGCAAACTACTCATGTCTTTGAAAAGAAAACAAAGAACAAAAAAGCACAAAAATGTAATCAGCTTTGTTCATTTGAAATAGGATACAATTTATTTTTAAGAGAGTGTTTACCACCGGGCACTAGTGGTACACACCTTTACCCAGCACTCTGGAAACAAAACCAGGCTGTCTCTGAGTTCAGGGTCAGCCTGGTCTACAGAGTGAGTCCCAGGACAGCCAGTGCTATGCAGAGAAACTCTGTCT
Organism: Lophiomys imhausi; assembly: GCA_907164525.1. Taxonomy (NCBI): domain Eukaryota; kingdom Metazoa; phylum Chordata; class Mammalia; order Rodentia; family Muridae; genus Lophiomys; species Lophiomys imhausi. The sequence goes on from CAJQZJ010032332.1 coordinate 6,832,390, forward strand.
CAGAAAACCAAAATTAAAAACAAAACAAGCAAACCAACAAAAAACATATTTACCAACCACTGAACTAAACCTAATAGCAGCAATTATTTAGGATTATCCTCTGGGTTATTGTCATCATAAGGCTCACCAGCCCCCTGAACTTTTTTTAAGTTTATTTATTTATTTGCTTTACATCCCCTCCATCTCCGCCTCTGATTCCCATCCTTCTGCCCCTTTACCCCTTCCCCCTTCCCCTTTCCTTCCTCCCCTTCTCCTCAAAAAAGGGAGACCCCCCCCATACCATACTACCCCAGCATATCAAATCATATCAGGACTGAGCACTTCCTCTTCCATTGAGGCCAGGTACCACAGCCTTGTGAGGGGAAAGTGGTCAAAAAGCAGGCATCAGAGTCCATGTCAGAGAAAGCCCCAATCCATTTGTTAGGGGACCCACATGATGACCAAGCTACCCATCAGGTACATAAGTGTAGGGGGGCATAGGTCCAATTCATGCATGCTTTTTGGTTGGTGCTTCAATCTCTGTGAGCCCCCATGCAGTCCCTGAACTTACAAGCATAAGAAACAATAGGCCTTACCTGTCACAGAAAGGAGAGGACCAACTACCTCACAAGGGTCTTTAACTTGTCCCAACAGGAGGTGGGAGGGAGCAGAAAAGGGTGGAGTTAAAGGAACATGTGAGCAAAAGAGTGAGAAAATTCAGGAAGGAAATTAAAACTGACTTCTGAGAACATAGAGTTCCTCTTCAGAGAACTGCAGGCTGCCAGTTCTAGGGAATCTTGTTAAAGGCTTCAGATCTTTCAGAACAAGCTCCCTGAATGAAAAGGTGGGAAAAGGTGATAAATCTTGGTCCCTGTATTTTAGTCACTGTACTAATTAAGCGGCTTTATTTACTAAGGAAGAAGAAGGGAAAGAAAAGTCAGAAAAGAAATGGGGGGAAGGGCCATTTCAAGGGGAAGGGAGAGAAAGAGTAGGGGAGGGAAGGGGGAAGGGAAGGAAAGCAGAGAAGGAAAAAGGAAAGAAAAGGAAAAGGAGAAAGTAAAGCAAAACACAGAAAATTTGTTCCCATGTATCTTTTAGCCTCATTATAAAATTCTAGCTCAACTTTAAACCAATAAATCTGTTGGTGGCAGGTTATTTTGTTGTTGTTGTTGTTTGCTTGATTTTTGTTTTTAACACATGAAGAAGGTTCAGGCTCTGAAGAAAGCTGCATCACATTGTTTTATGTCTTGCACTAGAAAAGAGATTATAATTTGACTTCAGTTGACCCTGGTTCCTTGTAGCAGGATTTGGAGAGGGGGGGGGGACAAAAGAAGAGGGACAAGGAGAGAATTTCAGGGATAGTTTCCAAGGAATACAGTATGCACTCTGTACTGTCTGACTAAGATCCATGACAATGGGGATTGCAGAGAGCATGCATTTCATTGCCTGGGATGGTTGTTTAAGACCAGAGAGGTGAGGTAAGATCATTTTAAAAAGAACTACAGAACTGCCTAGCTTTTCCTATTTGGAGTTGCTTGCTCAAACAGAGATGTCACAAAGAAAACATGATGACCCTGGTGTATTTATGACATGTCTGTGATTCTTCAATTTCATCTTACTTATACTGAGTGCTCATACCCTTTAAAATGCCAGAGAATTAAGCTAAATGTTGATTCGGGGGGATCGAGCGTCTATGTCCATATGACATTATCTGAAGCTTCCTTCAGGAATGCATTCCAAATAGTGAATAAAATTGTTTTTAACCAGTGGATCCATACAGATTATCAAACAGTTGAAAACATTTTATGAACTTTAATACATAAGTAAAAGACAACACACTGGCATCTATCTGAATGCTGTTCCTTTGGAATTTGTGGGGTCCAACTTTAGTTTCCTTTGCAGTATTTGTAAAGAAAGTAACTTATGGTCATTCAGTTGCTCTGCTGTAAACAAGGTATCAGGGGGAGATGCTTGACCTACTTAAGAGAACAAACTGTTTCCAAGTACTATGTAATAGAATCTATTTGTATATAAACAGCCTGTTGTTTCAAATGACATTTTATCTATGTGCAAAACACGGCAGACCTTCTTTGGCCTTGGCAGAGATCTTTGCAGGTCATTCTCAGTATCCTGTACCGTTAAAAAAAAACAACTGTGTCTTGCTTTAAATTACCTTTCTCCAAGTTATCCCATTTTTATACACTATGACTTTTCATGTAAATGATAGCACATGTTATAATTCAAGAAGGCTAGAGGTAGGACTTAGATGATGTTTTTTTTCAGTCCACAGGAAGATTTTCAGTGAGTAAACAGTATTTGTGAGGAGCTGAAAGAGGCTGAACACCAGGACTTGAGATTGAAATCCCAGAGAGGTAGTTGAGGAGCACATGGTGGTGTCTTCCTCAGCAGAGTTCAGAATTGTCTTCCAAAGGTTAGCAGTTTCCATGACTTCACTAACTTACTTTCAAATGGTTTCCATGTTCTGTATTTTTGCATTAAATCCCTTCCTTGGAATTTCTCTGTCATTTGCACACTTACTGTTTGATAAGTATCTTTCCCAAGAATGTCAAACTTAATCAAACAGTTACATAAGATTCAACCCCACTCACTTTCTAAGTAAATTTGCTTAAATCAAGAGAATCCCAGCTTTCAAATTGAATTCAGAACAAGATGTTCCCAGAGCCAGCTGTTTATGTTCCTGAAGTGTTTAACTCTCAAGTATGAGAGTCTCACAGTTTCCATCGAAGAACTGAAGCCACCCACCACTGGGTCCATTGTTAGGACCATTCTGGGGTCACCTAGACCTCCTTACTAATCATCACAAGTTTAATAACTACATGATAGACTCCACAAACAATAAATAATATGAGGGCTGGAGAGATGAGTTATAGGTTAAGAGCACTGACTGCTCTTTCAGAGGACCTGTGTTTGATTCCCAGCACCCATACAAGGGCTCACAGCCACCTGTAACTCCTATTCCAGGGGATCTGATGCCGTCTTCTGACCACCAAAGGGACCAGGTGTCCACAGAACAAATACACATACTTGCAGGTAAAATATTCATACAATAAAAATAAAGATGTAATTTTTTAAAAAGAGAAAGTAAATACTACTTGAAGAAAGAAAATCAAACTACTTATTCAACAAGAAAACTGAAATCAAATTGAATTATATTGAAAGTAAGTAACTTTAATGTGAGAAAATACACATAAAACTCTCATTCCGATTCTGGAATATAACTGTACAGTGGTGACCTAGAATGGATGTTCAACATTCTATTCTCAACCTGCCTTCCCCAAATCTCCACACAGCCTTGGATAGGGAGAATCCGTGCTCTGTAGTTTTTATTGTACTGGACACTGCTTTACACTAAGTTGTGATTAGTTATGAGTAATAGCTGGAAAGCATTTCCATAACAACAACACCATGACTTACTCTTTCTTTTAGATTACCTTTCTTTGGAGTTTTGAGCACCTGGTACAAGTATTTTTACAAAGGTGTTTAGTGTATGTTTGATTAATGAGGAATTTTAAGGAAACCCATCTCCCAATATCTTAGGCTATATTCCAAATTTATGGCTTTGCCAAAGGGAAGGTGACCCCCAAGTATTTACTTAGCATTCCTAAGAAAAGCATTTCAAGAATTTAATAAATCCTCCGAGTAGCAAGCAATACAGTTTATCTTATTTACTTTTGCTTAAATTCCCTGTTCATATATACATAGAAACTCTGAAGCTTATACTTATTATTATCAAAATGGAATCTCATTTTTTTAAGAAATTAGATCATTTCTTCAGGTTATATATCATAAGGACTAGAGGTCAAATTTGGATATTTTTCAAATATGTACATCTATATGTTCTATTAATGTCAGAAGACAATTCCATAAAAATCTCACCAACATGATCACGCAAGCACGAGCTAGCTGAACAAAGACAACAGCAAATAGGAATGCCCAAGAAGATAAAAGCCCACCAGAACTTAACACAAAGAATCTACACAAAGAATCATAGGCAACTGAGAAAATATGGGAGCTAGAGAGGTGGTCCTCCTCAGGGAGAACATACCAATTCGTTGTCCAATACCAAACTATCAACCCTGAAAAGATACATACATGTAACATTATGCAGACTGAGCAGGGTATATTTAGGAATATATAACTATATTCATATATGCATGCATACACATACTGTGTCAATTAATGAAAAAAGAGGTCATAAATTTGAAGGAAAATGGGGAGGGGTATATTGGAGGGTTTAAAGAGAGGAAAGGCAAGGGAGAAAATTTGTAATTATATTATAATCTTGAAAAAAGTTTTTTAAGTGTATGTACATATGTATATATATGTATGTATGTATGTATGTATGTATGTATGTATGTATGTATATACATAAACACTTGCATGGTTCAGCCACTAAAAGCTCTACCCCAAAGCCTGATAATTCAAGTTCAATGCCTAGATCTACATGGTAGGAGAAAACTGACATCCACCATTTGTCCTCTGACTTCTACATACATGCTGTGGCATACACGCACATGTTCTTCAAATATACATACACACAATGCATGCATGCACACATACAAAAAAATGAATATAATCAAAAATAACTATAGATACCTACCTATATGTTTTAATATATGAACCCAATGCATTATTGGTATATGTAGCTCTACCCTCATAAACATTTGTTCTTATATCCCTTTCTCAAACTTGCTACTTCAAACAAGCTCAGTCTCCCAAGGACTGTGCAGTCAGTAAGAAAAACAGTGGCTTCTAGATATATTGAGAAGCTTGCTAGAACCACCAGACCCTGATCCTAACTTTGGTTTTACTCCACTGTTTATCCAATATATTATTGAGGCAAAATAGAAAGACAGAAAAATTAAGGTAACATAAGGGAAAGAAACCCCCTTACCCTGGAATCTGGTTTGCCTTTCTTAGTGACTCAGAGTCAAGAAACTTCAACATAACTGATAAAGCCAAAGCTGCTTGCAGGGATAATGTGTGCTTTCCCAACTTCTTAGACAGGGGATGTTAAAAACAACAAATGGGTTGTGCTTACTTAGATCCAGAATGTTTGTAACCCTGAGTTTTACCATATTAGCACTCCTCCCGCATCCCTAGATCTAAGCAATGCACATCATAGAACCAGCTTGCAATTTCATTGACAGAAATTCCCCAATATAAAAAAAATAAATACCTTGTATATTTTTACCTAATTTTTAAATTTTAAGGTTTTTTTTAGTCAAGCTCTTACAGTCTTTGAGAAAATGTAAGTTAGAAAGCCACAGAATCATATACATCCATTGTGAAGACATCCAATGACCAATCTCACCCCCCTCCCGTGAAGCCCTCATCTATGTCTTGATTGTGTGTACTATCTATTTTTTCCTATATGACCCCTTGTCCAAATGCTCACTACATTTACTAACTTCACTATATTCTGGCTTGTTCTAAAATTCTTTACTTTGGTATAACCAAGGATCTATCCTTACCTGAGTGGAGGTTCCTAAGAAGAAAGGAACCTCTTCAGGCCGCTAGTGGCTGGGTTGAGCTGTGGGATCTCACTACAGTTGACATTGCCATTTTTATTCACTGAAGCTTTTTTTTTTTAACCCTTAACCCCAAAAATATTCTACATCTGAATTGACAAAGCCCACAAGACATCAGCCCAGCTGTAGTTGAACTCACCACGAACACACTCAGTTTTATTTAGCCTTCTGTGACAGGAATCCAGGAAGAGAAGGAAAGAATCACAGCCTGTAGCTGGGGCATAGCAGCACACACTTTAATCCCAGCACTTGGGAGGCAGAGTCAGGTGAATTGCTGTGAGTTCAAGACCAGCCTGGTCTACAAAATGAGTTCCAGGACAGCCAGAGCTGTTACACAGAAGGATTTAAAAAAAAATGCAGCCTTAAAATCAGCAGGCCTTGTGTCCCTAACTGCCACCATGCTGTGTTAGATGTGTCCCATTGTGAAAAGTATAGCAATCTTGGAGATGCCACTGGAGGCTGACTGGTGGTTCTTTCATTATTCATTTGTAATTTCAAAGTCTTTAGGATAAAACAGACATATCTCAGATTATAAACATATTTTAGAGATGTAGGATATTCAAAATATAGCTAGTTAACTGACAAATAATCCAAGAAAAAGAGACTATCAATTTGAGGGACCATAGGAGGTATTGGAGGGAGAATACCTGGGAGGTCATGGAGGAAGGAAAAGGAAGGGAGACACTTTTCACTGATGGTACTGCTTCGTAGATCCCCAATGAATGAAGAGGCTCTTGGCCCTCATAGGACCTCTCAACTGAGATGAGGGACTGTTATATAAGGACACCCCACCCCAGAGAAATGGGATGGAAGGGTTAGGAGGTAACGAAAAAAATGAAATGTGATGTTTCGGCCTTTTACTACTAATTGTCATAAACTGTTTAGGATAGTTAAGAAATGCAAACTAATGGTTATGCAAGCCGGTCATTCTGTTAGGTACTATGACAGCCTATTATAGTTACTTGCTAAACTAATCAGAAATAAAGCTGCTAAGAGACAAGCAACATCTGCTTACCCTAATATAAGAGATAGATAGGGCCTCTTCAAAAACCTCAAGAGATCTGCAGAATATGGCATTCAAAGATGTTTTCGTAACTTTAGATTTTTTTATATCAAGACATATGAACTCCTGACAGCACCCCCTATTCTACTCCAAGTAGAAGATGAGCATCGAAGAATCTCCAGTGGGAGATGATTGAATTCGTTGCAAGCCTATCTCTTGGTAGGAAAAGCCCCTTGCTCCAACTGTAGACAGAATGCTGTCCAAAAAGGACAAAACCTGGAAGCAGGGAAGTCAACAGCCTAGCTCTGCCAAGACAGGGTAGGTAAGTCCTTCATAACCCCTGCTCTACAATCAATGTCTGTCAGAGAAACGGGCCAAATGACTGAAGATCGATGCTGTAATGTATGGAGAGAAAATGGGAACTGTCCAGGCAGCCACTGGTATGTCATTTCTTAGTTTGGGAAGCTGCAGGCCCTGTATTTCCTATAAAATCAGATATATTTATCCCTCTCAGGTCTCTGAGGTGGTTGAAGAACAGATAGCTAGAGTCTCATAATTAAATTTTGAGTTGTTTAGGAGTCAAGAGAGTGTTATAGATCTAAGAAGATACTTTTTTTTATAAGTACTTTATTTTTTTTCAAGTTACATCTCAGTCGCAAACCCTTCCCTATTCCCCCTTCCTGTCCCACCCTTCCACCCTCTTCCCCCCCAACAGCTTCTCTTTTCATTCCAACAAATGGTTCTTTCTCTTATAACAGTAAATTCTATACAAAACAGCAGAATTAAATATGCCACATTTATGAGAGTTAAATGGCCCAGTATACCTTCCCAATGTCCAGTTCATACATATTTGGCCCCTGACTTTAACCTTCTACCTTCTAAACATCTCCATGAGTTTAAAGTTCTATAACTGACTTAGTTTTCATACTAACTTGCATCACTATTATAACCATCTTCTTAGATCTAGAACGCCCTCTTGATTCCTAAACAACTCAAAATTTAGCTATGAGACTCAAGCTGTCTATTCTTCAACCACCTCAGAGAGCTGAGAAGGATAAATATATCTGATTGTATAGGAAGTGCAGGGCCTGCAGCTTCCAATACTAAGAAATGACAAACCAGTGACTACCTGGACAGTTCCCATTTTCTCTCCATACATTCCAGCATCAGTCTTCAGCCTTTTGGTCCTGTTTCTCTGACAGACATTTATTGTAGAGCAGGGATTGTGAAGGACTAACCTACCCTGTCTTGGCAGAGCTAGGTTGTCGACTTCCCTGCTACCAAGTTTTGTCCTTTTTGGACAGCAGTCTGTCTGCAGTTGAAGCAAGGAGTTTTTACATGTCAAGAGATAGGCTTGCCACTAATTCAACCATCTCACATTGGAGATTCTTCGATGCTTTTCTTCTACTTTGAGTAGAATAGGGGGTGCTGTCAGGAGCTGATATGTCACGATATCAAAAAAAATCTTAATTTAAGACCACATCTTTGAATGCCATATTCTGCAGATCTCTTGGGGTTTTTGAAGATGCCCTATCTATCTCTTGTATTTAGATGAGCAAATGTTGCTTGTCTCTTAACAACTTGATTACTGAGTAGCTTAGAGAATATCTGTGATAGACTGTCTTAGTAGCTAACAAGGTGACATGCATGCATGACTAGGAGTTTGTTTTTCTTAACTATCCTAAACAGTTTAAGACGGTTGGTATCAAGAGGCCAGAACTTCACATTTCATTTTTAAGTATTTCTAAGTACGATACCATTAGGAAGCGTTACCTTAAATTTTGTATCAATATACAAAGATCTATTCAAATATGGCTAAATATACTCTTAATTTTGTATCAATATACAAAGATCAATGCCTATGTGGTGTTGCAAGTTAGTATGAATGCTGAGTCAGATATAGACCTTTAAACGCATGGAGATGTTTAGATAGTAGAATGTTAAAGTCAGGTACCAAATACATATGGACTGGTCATTGGGAATGTACGTTAAGTCATATAACCCTCATAACTGGCCTAATTACCTCTGTTGTACTGTATTGTATTTATTATTATAGGAGAAAGAGCCATTTGTTGGACTGAAAGGGGAAACTGTAGGGGGAAATAAGATATACCTTAAACTTAAAAGAAAAAAAAAGGGAAGAGGATGGGGGGTTGAGGGTGGGAGGGTGGGACTGGAGGGGAAATAGGGAAGGGACTGCAATTGAGATGTAACTTGAAGAAATAAAAAATAAGGGAAAAAAAACAAATAATAAAATAAAAGAAAGAATATAAATTTTATTTAGACTTAAATTCTCTCTTCCTCAAACCTCAAAATAAAAAAAAACCCACTAAGTTTGTTTTACATATTCCCAAGACAACTTATGAGTTTTGACTTGTACCTGTTTTCTTGGATCATTTTAAAACTTTCACCTGCCATTGTGACAAAATAGTGGGCAAATAGGTGTTTTGTGAGGCTTCTAAACTATATAAAAGAAAGACACTGGAGATATTTCCTTACATTTGCTAATGTTGATTTTATGATGAACCACAAATGGAGACCTCGGTGTCCACAGTGAGATGATGATGTCTGTCACGAGTGCAGTTGTGTGAGAGGAGGTAACAGCATCCTCCTCAACCCCACCTCCAAGTGCCATTAACCCTTCAACATAATTACTCATAATTACTGGTTCTTATAGCACATGCCTGACCCAATATGTGATCCCAACTAGTTAACAAGAGCTACTCATAAAACTATAAATTCTGTATTAATAATAAGGAAGTAAGTTCTTTGGCTTTCATGTTTATTTTTGGTATCAAGCAGAATTAGTTTTCAACAAGCAAAGTTACTAATTAAAGGTTACTAAGAGTTTCTGCTCAAAGTTACCATTGCTCATAGCTTTCTGCAGCTGGGTAGAGTGCAGTCTTTGAAATGATGCAGTTTGGATCTTGCATGTGGTGCATGCAGATTTACAGAAAGTAGGAATTCTTACAGTTTGGGGAATTGGCATGCGCAGTTGGCTTCTGCGGGTTGTGGTTTTAAATTGCTGCTTACCCTTCCACTGACATATAAATTAATGGTAATTTACTTTCGTCCTGTTGAATTCAATTTGCTATGGTTATTTATTTAGCTCAATAGTGCATCACTGGTTGCTTCTATGAGATATAATTTTCTGATATGAAGTATATGACAAGAATACACATGTACGTATGTGAGAACACTCAATCTGCCTCTCTAGAAACCACTTAGAGGTGACATTCTTGTGTCTGTGGATTTGCACTGGTTCAGCAAGTTGTCACCACCTAAGAAGGTATGATAAACATGTTATGGACCATTTTAAATGTTACAAAGCACTTTTTCATAAAAAGATCTAAATATCCTTCATCCAAAGCACTTAGGAAAAGATTTATTTTAGAATTCAGAAGTTCTTGATTCAAGACAGGAAATACAATATACAGTGTCATATAACTGAGCCACAGGTTGCTGGAGTCTGAAGCAAATGCTGTTTTCAATCCCATTAATATTTCCAGTGTGTGAATGATTACAATAAACCAAAATGGAAAGGCTATGAAAAGCCTCACACTCCAGCCAAATGACTCTGTAAAAAACGTGGAAAAGTACTTCCATTTCAGAGCCTTTTGGATTTCAGAATTGCAAATGACATCTTATAAGTGTGTGTACTTCATTTTTCTTTCTTTTGCAGAGTAAATGTGATGAGATTTTCAAAAAATTCTGTTTTAATAGCAATTCCTCTAAACTCAGGGACAAGACAAGGATGTCCACTTTCACCATATCTCTTCAATATAGTACTTGATGTTCTTGCTACAGCAATTAGACAACTAAAGGAGATCAAGGGGATACAAATTGGAAACAAAGAAGTCAAATTATCCCTCTTTGCAGATGATATGATAGTATACATAAGTGACCCCAAAAAATCCACCAGAGAACTCTTACAGCTGATAAACACCTTCAGCAAGGTGGCTGGATACAAAATTAATTCAAAAAACTCAGAAGCCCTTCTTTATACAACAAATAAATGGACTGAGAAAGAAATCAGGGAAACAACCCCCTTCACAATAGCCACAAACAATATAAAATACCTGGGAGTAACTCTAACCAAGCAAGTGAAGGACCTGTTCAACAAGAACTTCAAGCCCTTGAAGAAAGAAATTGAAGAGGCCTTTAGAAGATGGAAAGATCTCCCATGCTCATGGATAGGTAGGATCAACATAATAAAAATGGCCATCCTACCAAAAGCAATATACAGATTCAATGCAATTCCTATCAAAATACCAACACAATTCTTTATAGACCTGGAAAAAGCTTTTCTCTATTTCATATGGAACAACAAAAAACCCAGAAAAGCTAAATCAATCCTGTACAATAAAAAAACATCTGGAGGTATCACCATCCCAGATTTCAAGCTGTGCTACAGAGCAATAGTTGTAAAAACAGCATGGTATTGGTATAGAAACAGACCAGTGGATCAATGGAATCGAATTGAAGACCCAGAAATAAACCCACACACCTATGGCCACCTAATTTTTGACAAAGAAGCCAAATCCACACAATGGAAAAAGGACAGCATCTTCAACAAATGGTGCTGGTCCAACTGGATGTCCATTTATAAAAGAATGAAGTTAGACCCATACTTATCACCTTGTATAAAACTTAAGTCCAAGTGCATCAAAGACCTTAACATAAGCCAGGTCACACTAAATCTACTAGAAGAGAAAGTGGGGAAAACCCTCCAAATAATTGGCACAGGTGACAACTTCCTCCTGAACAGAACACCAATGGCTCAGGATCTAAGACCAACAATCAATAAATGGGACCTCATGAAACTGAAAAGCTTCTGTAAGGCAAAAGACACTGTCATTCAAACAAAACAGCAGCCTACAGATTGGGAAAAAAATCTTTACCAACCCCACATCTGACAAGGGCTAATATCCAAAATTTACAAAGAACTCAAGAAATTAAATGCCAAGAAACCAAATAATCCAATCAAAAAATGGGGAAAAGAGAATTCACAAAGGAGGAATTTCTAAAGGCCGAGAGACACTTGAAATGCTCAGCAGCATCCTTAATTGTCAGAGAAATGCAACTCAAGACGACTCTGAGATTCCATCTCACACCTGTCAGAATGGCTAAGATCAAAAGCTCAAATGACAGCACATGCTGGAGAGGGTGTGGAGAAAGGGGAACCCTCCTCCATTGCTGGTGGGAGTGCAGGCTTGTGGAACCATTATGGAGGTCAGTCTGGCGATATCTTAGAAAACTTGGAATAGCTCTGCCTCGGGACCCAGCCATACCACTTCTGGGTATACATCCAAATGACTCCTCACCGAATGACAAGGAAGCTGCCTCATAGCAGCCTTATTTGTAATACCTAGAAACTGGAAACAACCCAGATGTCCCTCAACTGAAGAATGAATTAAAAAACTGTGGTACATCTACACAATGGAATACTACTCAGCTATCAGAAACAAGGAAATTATGCAATTTGCAGCCAAATGGATGGAACTAGAAAAGCTCATCCTGAGTGAGTTAACCCAGACTCAGAAGGACACACATGACATCTGTTCACTTATAGTCAGATTTTAGCTATATAGTACAGGATATCTATACTACAACCAACGCACCAAAGGGAACATGGACATAGACTTTGTTTGTTTGTTTTCTCTTCCTGTCATTGAGACACTTTTCCCTGGTGGTACTGCCTTGTAGGCCTCCAGTGTTTGAGGAGGCTCTTAGCCCTCATATGACTGCTGAACTGGAGCGGGGGAATGTTATGTAGGGCCACTCCACTCCAGAGGAGTGGGATGGAAGGTTTAGGGTGTAGAGGGTGGGAGGGTAGGACTGGGAAGGGTGCAAAGAGGACACTATGATGGAGATGTAACCTGAAGCAATAAATAAATAAATAAATTTTTAAAAAATAGTATAAAGCTAGAAATCAGCAGCAAGAAAACTATCGAAAATACTAAGACTAAACAATACATTTTTGAATATGAATGAATCATTGAAAAAATCAAAAAGGAAAATTTTAAATTCCTAGAACTGAGTGAAAATGAAAATGCAATATATCAAAATTTATGGTATGCAATGAAGACAGTACTGAGAGGTAAGTTTGTATCTTTAAGTACACACATTAAAAAAAAAATCAGAGCAGTGACTTGCTCAGCCATCATTATAGAAGCTTACTCCTGCAGCAGATGGGAACAAATATAGAGACCCACTGCCAGACATTATGCACGGGGTGAGAGATTTTGGAATGTTCAGAACCAAACAAGGCTTCTCCATTAAGTCCCTCATTTCAAAGCTCAGGAAACCCCATGAAAGAGTGTAAGAGCCAGAGGGAATTGAAGACACCAAGAAAACAAGACTCTTTAAATCAACAGGATTGACACACATATGAAGTCCCAGGACTGAGGCAGCACATGCACAGGGCCTGCAAAAATCTATACCAGATTTGATTTCAGTGAAAAAAGGAGAAGTGGACACAGACCCCATCCCTAACCCAGAAGCTATCTCTACTTGATAACCACTTGCAAATGACAAGTTAGTTTTCTCCAAGGAAGTATCACTGGAGAAACAAGGTACTCTTAAGGGTAAGCCGCATGCCCAGCGTTAGATGCCAACAGAAAACAAACTCAACAGTGGCTTTGAAAGTTCCTTATCTCATAATGTGATACCAGGGCCTTTCCTTTTTTGTTAATTTTATTTTTTAATTTTTACTTTTTTCTTCTTTCCTTATACCCTACAGGTCCTTCACATACATGTTACAGATTCAAGTTTAGTATTCTTGTGAGATTCCTGAGTGTGCTGGTGAGTGGGTCTCTACATCTATTTGTTTCCGGTTCCTTTTCTTGGGCCCTTATCTATCTTTGTTTGTCTTGTCCTATTCTGATGTGTTAGTTTTTGTTTTATTTTATTTTATAATTATCCCTTAGAAACCTGTTTCTTTTAAATGAGACAGAAAGTATGGGAAACTGGAAGGAGTAGAGGGAGGAGAAACTGTAATCAGGATATATTACGTGAGGAAAAATCTATTTTCAGTAAAGGGTGAAAAAGAAAAAGTAATAATAATAATAATCAAAGAAAACTCAAATAAATAACATAATGATGACCCTTAATGTTTTGGATAAAACATGAACAAACCAAACTAAAAGCAGTACATGGAAAAAAATAAGACCAGGGCAGAAATTAATTAAATAAAGGCAAAAATTAATTAAGAAAAAATAATACTAAGAATCAATGAAATGAAGAGCTGGGTTATTGAAAATATAAACAAGATTGACACATTCTTGCAAAGTTAGCCAAAACAAAGAGAGCAAAGACTCAAATTACTAAAGTTAACAATGAAAAGGGAGAAAGAGAACAATGACATTTAGAAAACCATAAGGACATAAAAACCTAGATGCCACTATGTTGAAAATCCTTGAAAAAGTGGATACATTTCTAGATACATGTGGCACCAAAGTTGAAACCAAGATGAGATAAACAATTTTAACAGATCTATGACAAGCAATGAGATTTAAACAGTAATGAAAAATCTCCCTACTCTAAAAAAAATCCCATGTCCAGATGGATTCACTGCAGAATTATACCAGACCTTTAAAAAATGAAACCAATGCTTCTCACATTATTCTGTAAAATTGAAAAGGAACACTTCCAAACTCTTTTTACAAAACCAGGATTATTCAAATACCAAAACCAGATAAAGATACAACAAAAAAAAAGAAAAGAAAAATTAAAGACGAATCCCCCGATGAACATAGACACAAAAAGTCTGAGCAAATTACTTTCAAACCAATATAAGAACAAGAATAAGACAAAGATGCCCACTCTTTTCACTACTATTCAGCACAGTACCTGACATCTTAGATATAGCAAGAAGAGAAGGAATAAAAATGATACAATTTGGAAAAGAAGCTAAAGTATCCCAATTTGCAGATAAGATAAAGACACCACCAGAAAACTCATAAAACTGATAAACAATTTGAGTAAAGTAGCAAGATACAAAAAGAACACCCAAAAATCAGTAGCCTTTCTGTATACTGATAACAAACACACTGAGAAAGAATCATGGAGATGATCTTATTCATAACAACCTAAAAAATAAAAGTAAAATAAAATACCTTGAATAAAACATCACCAAGAAAGTGAAAGACCTCTATAATAAAAACTTGAACGCTCTGGAGAAAAAAATTCAGTAAGACACAAAAAGATGGAAAGACCTACTATGCTTATGGATTGAAAGAATTAATATTGTGAAAACAACCATCCTAACAAAATCACTCTTAAAATCCCTGAGTCATTCTCCACAGAAATAGAAAGAAAAAAAACTTAACATCAATGTAGAAGCTCCCTGATCCCAATAGCCAAATCAGTCCAGAGAAAATAGAATAAATTCTGGCTTTATTTTATTGCCATACCTGACTTCAAATTATAATACAGAACTATAATAATAAAAACAGACTTCAACTGGCACAAAAACAGACACATATTATAGATATGTAGAATCGAATAGATAGATATAAGTCCACTCAACTATAACCACCTGATCTTTTAAACATGTCTAACATATACAATGGAGAAAAGATAACATCTTCATCAAAGGATGCTCAGAAAACTCCTTTCAGCACAGAAGCCAATACAAAATGGATCAAAAATCTCAACAAAAGATCTAAAATTTTCCAGGTCTAGTGGCACACACCTTTAATTCCAGCACTTAGGAGGCAGAAACAGGTGGATCTCTGTGAGTTGGAAGCCAGCCTGGTCTACATAGTGAATTCCATGACAGCTAGGACTATGTAGAAAGACACTGTTTCAGAAAACAAAAACGGATATGCTGACCTTCACCCTCAGGACCAACAGGACCACTCAGGCTGGATTTCTCCTTTTCCCTGATCCCACCTCTCCTGAGCCTTCTGGGACAGAGCCAGATAACCTGAGCTGAGAGCTCTGCCCCAAGCTCCACTGTACCTTCCTTGCCCTACCAGAGGTCACAAGGCCTCAAGCCTCAAGAGCATCTACCTCCATCCTCCTGACCCAACACCACCTTGGGTCTCCTTGAACCCCAACACCTAGGTTATATCTCTACTCCTCTCCTCACCACCAAGTCCCCGGCCATGCCCAACACTCTGGAACCTTCCAAGCTACTCTAAGCTGGGGGTAGTCCCTCCAAACATATTCTTCCAGATCTGCGCCTCCTGAGGTATGCTGACCTTCACCCTCAGAACTAACAGGACCACTCAGCACCAATAGACCCACTCAGGACCAACAGGACCACTCAGGACCACCAAGACTGTGGCCTGCCGACCCCTGTTGACATCACTAGGAGAATCAATTGGATCTCATAAACCTGCAGCCTCTGAATAACACCTCCCACCCCAATCCCTGACCTGAGCTCCAAGTTGAGACATAGCAGGAAGGGGTGATCTATGGGAGACCTACTGAGAACCAGTCCCCAACACATGATCACATCCAGCCTGTAGAGAGCTACAGATCACCAAGATTATAAGGCCTCCATACCAAATCTCCTTCCTTAGCACCAAATTCAGAGGGTACCAGGAACAAATAGCTAAGGAACACCAAATGACAAAAGGCCAGCAAAAGAACAGAATGGACAAAAGTCAGGGAAATAGACTCCAACAAAAATCAGACATACTAATATGGCAAGCTCTGTCCATCCCACCATGGCTGAAACACAAGAAGATGATGACAAATCTATACTTATGAAAATGATAGAGGTCTTAAAAGAAGAAAATAAATCCCTTAAAGAATTGAAAGAAGTCACAATCCTACAGATGAAAGCAATGGAGAATACCATTAAAGCCCTCCAAGCTAACTCACACAAACAAGAATGGGAAAGATCAAATATATCAAAGAATTTCAGGCAAAGACAACCAAATTGGAACAGGAAATGTATAAAACAGTTCAAGACCTGAAACTGGAAATGAAAGCAATAAAGAAAACACAAGCAGAGACAATCCTGGAGGTGGAAAACCTAGGAAAGACAACAGGAACTACAGACACAAGGATCACCAATAGGATACAAGATGGAAGACGGAACCCCAGGTGTGGAAGATTCAATCAAAGAAATCGATACAACAGCCAAAGAAAAAGAAAAATCTAAAAAAGTCCTTACCCGTAACATCAAAGAAATCAAGGGCTCAATGAAAAGACAGAGCCTAAGAATTATAAGCATAGATGAAAGAGAAGATTCCCGACTCCAAGGCAAAGACTAGAAAACATTTTGAACAAAATCATAGAAGAAAATTTCCCTTAAAAAAAGAGATGCCTATACCATACAAAAAGATCTACAGAACACCAAATAGATTAGACCAGAGAATAATATACTCCTGATACATAGTAATTGAAACAATAAATGTACAGAAGAAAGAAAGAATATTAAAAGCTGCAAGAAAAAAAAATGACTGAGTAACATACAAAGTCAGACCCATCAGAATCACACCTGCCTTCTTCTCAAAAACTCTAAAAGCCAGAAGGGATGGAGCAGATGTCCTACAGGCATTGAGAGACCACAGATGTCAGCTGAGACTACTATACCCAGAAAAACTTTGAACCACCACAGATGAAGAAAACAAGATATTCCATTACAAAATCAAAGGTAAACAATATCTATCCACAAATCCAGCCCTACAGAGGATCATACAAGGAAAACTTCAACTCAGACAAGATAACTACACCCAAGAAAACACAATAGACAAATAGCCCCACTGCAGCAAAACAGAAAGAAACACACAAACACACTACCACCACCTACATCAAAATAACAGGACATAACAATCAAGGGTCATTAATTTCAACTCCCCAATAAAAAGACACAGGCTTACAGAATGGATTCAGAAACAAGACCCATCATTTTGCTGCATTCAAGAAACTCATCTCACTGACAAAGATAGAGTTTACCTCAGAGTAAAGGGCTGCAAAAAAGTTTTCCAAACAAATGGTCCCAAGAAGCAAGCTGGAGTAGACATCCTTATATGAAATAAAAATAGACTTTCAACCAAAATTATTCAAAAAATTCATCAAGATAACATTTCAGTCCTGAACATCTATGCCCCAAATACAAGGATACTCACATTTGTGAAAGAAACATTATTGGAGCTTAAACCACACCTTGATTCCCACACATTGACAGTGGGAGATTTCAACACACCACTTACACCAATGGACAGGTCATGGAGACAGAAACCAAACAGAGAAATAATGAAACTAGAAGAGGTCATTAACCAAAAGGACTTAACAGATATCTAGAGAATATTTCACTCAAACACAAAAGAATACATGTTCTTCTCAGCACTTCATGGAACCTTCTCCAAAATTGACCATATAGTCAAGTCTTGACTGATACAAGAAAAGTATTTCAACTGAACTATTGGACCTATTCAATATTCAACCATTCTGTGACTAAACATAGGACCTCTACACATACATAGATGATAGGCAACTTGTTCTTCATACAGGTACCCTAACAAGTGGAGTGCAGGGGGGGAATGGGGGGCTTCTGTCATGAACTCTGTTGCCTGCTAGTGGAACACCTTTCCTTAGCTGGGCTGCCATGTCAGGTCCCAGAGCAAGAGGAAGATCTTAGCCCTCGTGTGACTAATGAACTGAGGGGGGATGATATGTGGTGTGCCCCACTCACCCAAGGAGAAGGAAAGGAGGGAGAGGGGAAAGAGTGTCAGAGGATGGGTCCAGAAGGGGAGATGGGAGGGGGCTGTGACCAAAATGTAACTTGAATAAATAAATAAATTTTGAAAAGAAAAAAAATGCCACCAAGGATATGGAAGAAAGGAGAACACTTATTCAGTATTTGTGGGAATGCAAACACATGAAGCCCTGGAGAACTAGTATGGATGTTTTTCAAGAAGCTAAAAATAGAACTACCATACAATCTAGATAAACCATTAGTTGGCATACACTAAAAAATAAAAAAAAATTTTAAAAAAACTCTATATACTGTGACAGAGATAATTAAATATCCATGTTCAATGTGGCTCTATTCACAATAGCAATGAAATGGAATCAGAACAGGTATCCCCTCACTGATGAAAAATAATGAAAATGTGATATACATACACAGTAGAATTCTATTCAACACAAAAAAATAAAATTTTCAAAGATATAGAATTGTCAAGTATTATAGTGAATTAGGAATCTAGGTCCAGAAAAACAAGAGTGTTGTTCCTCTCATGTGTGGATGGATCTCAAGTTCAATTTTTTTTTAATTTCTGTGTTTAAGTTGGTGTGATATTCAATAGAAACAGGAAATCAAGATAGGATCTCTACCATGGTGGATAGAGATAGTCTTTAAGAGAGAATAGTAAAAACATACCATATGAAGGTAGAAAGTACGACGTGATGGTATGTGTATAAAGGTTTAAAGGAGATGGGAGTGGGAGCATGGGAGGAAAGTAGGGCTACGGGAAGGGCCAACCACAACTAAGTATATATGGAAAATCATGTGGAAACTAACTATTCTATAAGCTAACTAAAAATATAGCTTATAAACTTGAAAATAAAAGTGTAAAAACAGTTTGAATGGAAGTATTCCACATTAGTAAATAATGGTGCTCCCAGAAGCCATAGGATGAAAATTTCAGTGCCATATGTAAGATACCTCCCCCATGATCCCAACAAAACAATACAAACTACTGTCATTGATCTTGGTTTACCACCAGAATTAGATGGTATGACCCTGTTGCTGAAGGCACTACACATTACAGATATAAGACACAACAAAGTCAAGCTGGAACTGAGCTGAAAGCTTCTTCTTTACTGACCAGTATTTGTAAAAGCTGGATTGTGCTACCTAGAACACTCAGGGTCAAAAGTCATCAATGGTTTTTCCAACCCTGTTCACTACAATACTACATGGCAGACATGACATGCCCCCCTCCTGCCAGAGGGGCATGGCTACTTAGGATATAACTAACTACCTTATGATTGAATTTGAGACAGGAAATAAATCATGCCTGGTACTATATAGTCAAAAGTCTGGCTGTGGAAGTCACAGACCACGGGAGGAAATATACTCCTAAAGTTTTGTTAAATGAGCATGCAGTCAAGCTTCCTTCTAAATGTTTATCTTTTAGTTATAGATTAGTGATACTTTCAGCCTTGGTTAGTAAAGCTACTATTTGTGGTGAGTGATAGTTGATGCAGACTCAAAATTGGCCAAAATACTGGTAACAAGTGGCTGCTGAGTGTTCAGTCCTAAACAGACATTTACATCATTCCCCCCTAAGGACCAGGAAGCACTGCAGAAAAAAAAAAATGGAAAGATTGTAAGAGTTGGAGGACTGGAAGGACTGCTATCTGAAACATTGCCTTGTAGATAAGATATGGCTGATTTAACAACCATGAACCACCGGAGGTGCCTGTAAAAGACCTGTATTCAGAAAAGGTGGGGGGAGCCCTTAATGAATAGGTTCCCTAGAGCGTTAACTCTCAAGATTACCCATTCTGAGTCTCCTATAATTCATCAACTAATGTTTTCCTAGCCTGGTATTGATTCTTACAGTTTATTGTTCCAGATTGTTGTGATTCTCTATAGAGAATCTGTATATCTCTCCTGTCTATCTCTCCAATTTGACTATAATCTCACTTTTCTGATGGATATAAGAATTATTGATTTTCAAGTTTGTTCAGTTTTCTATTTGTTATGAGGGGATACAGACTTTCAAATTTCCTGTGGGTGGGACCATAAACCAAGAATCCTCCTTTGTTTCCCTTACTCCATTTACACTCTTATTTGATTTTTGATGTGGTTTTATTGATCCTTAAAAATTTACTAACTTTAATTTTTTTCTTCATATTATGTCATTTCCCCTGACCTAATCTCAAGTTTACTGACACTTTAGCTTCTGATCTTTATTCTATACTTATGTTTTTAGTATTATAATTTGTATATCCTTTTTCTAAATTTGTATATTTCTTGAGTCTCTTTCTTTACACTTCCATTCAGTGACTTAAGGTTGAAATTCATTGAAATGCCTCTATATATTACCTCATCATTTCAACATGTGCATTATTTCATTGCTGGCTCCTGGAAATATTTTGTTTCATATGTACATGAGCATCATACATACATACATACATACATACATACATACATACATATATACATCAAAAAAATTAAATGTGCTAATAACTATAGTAAAAAAATTGCCATAGGCAAGAAGAACAAATGAGTAGTATAATTAAGGAGATGATTATTCTAAACAAGAATAGAAAAACAAATGATAAAGATGAAAAGGTTTGTAACAAAAATGAAGACTGTCTCTGATAATAGGATCAATAGTAGACTAGCTATGGCTGAGGAAAGAATCTCTAAGTTGGAGGATAAATCAATAAAATTTTTCAGTACTGAGATTGCTTTATTTCACACCCCAACTCCAGCAAGGAATTCCCTGGGAACCCACAGGCCACTCCAGCAGGGAGGCAGGGAGGCTAACTAAATATCTTCACTCTCCATTCTGTCTTCCAAACCCAATGCCCTAGTCTCACTGCCCCCATCTCTGTGGCAGACCTGATTTTCTGTAACTTCCACCCCTCTTCTCTGCCCTCATTTGCAGAAGATCATGCCTATCTTCCACTCCAACCTTCCTACCTATTCACCCTTCTATCCCAGCACCCAAATTTAGCAGACATCTTCTGGGAACCCACAAGCCAAGCCTGCCAAAGAAGTAAGTATGCCAGAGAAGCAGGTAGGCGAGCTTCGGTTCTTCATTTCCCTCTGTTTGCCCATAGCCAACCCCAGAAGACAACCTGTTGTGCACTCTCCTCACTCACCTCCTCCATTCCTATAAGACTATGCCTATCTTGGTGCAACACCCTGATTTCTTGCCTCTTGTGGACCCCCTCAGCCACCTCAGCCTATCCTCATTCCTAAGTGTCAGCTGCCAATATCTTACCTATTCAATATAGCACTTGAAGTCTACTAGAGCAATAAGACAA
>CAJQZJ010032332.1:6861679-6887330 GCA_907164525.1 Lophiomys imhausi
AGGGAGGGAGGGCAGAGAGACAGAGGGAAAGTGAAGGGGAAGGGAGGTGGAGAGTGAGAAAAAGAAAGGGGAAGTATAGAAAAGGGAGAGAGGGAAGGTAAGAGGAAAGGAGGAAGAATCAGGATGCCTTTTTGTAGCAAACGGCAGGTCAAATTCAAATGATTGAAAATATCCAAAAAGGCTCTCAAATTCATTAACCATCAAGAAATTTTAAAACCAGTGTATATTAGTAATGTGTGTGCTCATGCATGCCAATCTGAATTGCTAAACTAAAATTAGTCTTAATAGCAAGGTTTGGTTGCACTGTAGAACTAAGACCACCCTACATTGCTATAGGAGAGTCCATTGTCATTAGCTCTTTGTAGAGCTTTTCAGATCTAAAGGAAAATGTATGCCAGCTCAACACATAAAAATTTCATTATAAATGGTCTTGTTAAATAGGTTTTGGAGGTTAGACCCAGGGACTTCTCTCTTTTTCTTTTCTGTATTTTTCTTTCTCTCCTATGTAGGGGTGAACAGATGAGAAAAAATGGGACATAGACATAATATAGGAAAGATCAAGAAAAAGAGGACAGATTATTGAATATGCCCTTATACTTTTGTATATTGATACAAAATTAACATTATATTTGGCTAAATTGGTATGGATCTTTGTATATTGATGCAAAATTAAGATTATATTGGGCTACATTGGTATTCATCTTTGTATATTGATACAAAAATAAGATTATATTTGGCCATATTGGTATTGACCCTTGTATATTGATGCAAAATTAAGACTGTATTGGGCTACATCAGTATTCATCTTTGTATATTGATACAAAATTAAGATTATATTTGGCCGCATTGGTATTGATCTTTGTATATTGATACAAAATTAAGGTTAACTCTTTTTAAGGTATTGTACCTAGGTAATGCTTAAAAATGAAATGTGAAGTTTTGGCCTCTTGTTAGCAACTGTCATAAACTGTTTAGGATAATTAAGAAATGCAAACTAATAGTAATTCAAGCTTATCATTTTGTTAGGTACTATGATAGTCTATCAGTTATTTTCTAAGCTAATCAGAAATCAAGTTGCTAAGAGACAAGCAACATTTGCTTATCTAAATATAAGAAATAGATAGGGGGGTCTTCAAAAACCTCAAGAGATCTGCAGAATATGGCATTCAAAGATGTTTTCTTAACTTAAGATTTTTTGATAGTGAGACATGTCTGCTCCTGACAGCACCCCTTTTTTCTATTCCAAGTAGAAGATGAGTATCAAAGAATCTCCAATTGGAGATGGTTGAATAAGTGGCAAGCCTATCTCTTGGCAAGAAAAATCCCTTGCTTCAATTGTAGACAGACTGCTGTCCAAACAGGACAAAACTTGGAAGCATGTATGTCAACAGCCTAGCTCTGCCAAGACAGGGTAGGCAAGTCCTTCATAATTCCTGCTTTACAATCAATGTCTGTCAGAGAAATGGGGCCAAACAACTGAAGATTGATACTGTGATGTATGGAGAGAAAATGGGAACTGTCCAGGCAGCCACTGGTATGTCATTTCTTAGTTTTGGAAGCTGCAGGCCCTGCACTTCATGTATAACCAGATATATTTATCCCTCTCAGGTCTCTGAGGTGGTTGAAGACCAGATAGCTAGAGTCTCATAGTTAAATTGTGAGTTGTTTAGGAATCAAGAGGGTGTTCTGGATCTAAGAAGATGTTTTTAAAATTGTGATGCAAGTTAAGATGAAAGCTGAGTTGGATATAGAACTTTAAACTCATGGGGGGCTGGAGAGATGGCTCAGAGGTTAAGAGCACTGGCTGTTCTTCCAAAGGTCCTGAGTTCAATTCCCAGCAACCACATGGTGGCTCACAACCATCTACATTGAGATCTGGTGCCCAGGCATATATGTAGAACAAATATTGTATACATAATAAATAAATAAATAAATAAAATAATAAAAAAATAAATAAACTCATGGAGATGGTTAGATAGTAGAATGTTAAAATCAGGTGCCAAATACGTATGGACTGGACATTGGGAATATATGCTAAGCCATATAACCCTCATAATTGTGACCTAATTATTTCTGTTGTGTTGTGTTGTATTTATTGTTATAAGAGAAAGAGCCATTTGTTGGACTGAAAGGGGGAGCTGTTGGGAGGGAAAATATATACCTTAAACTTAAAAAAATAAAAAGGAGGAGGAAGGGGGTTGAGAGGGTGGGAGAGTAGGACTGGAAGGGGGGGTATGGAGGGATTGAGAGGTAACTTTAAGAAATAAAAAATAAATTATAAAAAATTCATTATAATGTACATACTCAAAAGAAACATAAATATATGCAGAATAAAGAATGGATACAACGAGGTCCATAACAATGTTACTCATCACAGATCAGTGCCTCATCCAGAAGTCATTGAGAGGCTTTACTCCAGCAGCAGATAGGAATGGGTGCAGAGACTCACAGTCAGACATTTTGTGGAGAGAGAGAGTCTAAATTGAAGGTCTCCAATGCACCCCTCCTCCTCTCTTCCTCTACCTCTCCAAGAGCTTGGGGGACGCCAAAGAAGATGGGAGGAAAGACTGTAGGAGTCAGAGGGGATGGAGGACACCAGAAGAACATGGCCCACCAATTCAACTAATCAGGGCTCACATGAGCTCACAAAGACTGAAGGAGCAAGCATTGCAGCCTGCATGGATCTGCACCAGGTCCTCTGTGTATATGTATACCATGTAACGGTTAGCTTGGTCTTCTTGGAAGACTACTGAAAGTGGGAGTGAGTGTGTTTCTGACTCTTTTGCCTGCTATTGAGACTGTTTTCCTCCTATTGGATTTCCTTGTCCAGTCTCAATACGAAGTTTTGCCTTGTCTTAATTGTGTTTTGTTTTGTCCTGTTTATCTGTCATCTCTTGGAGGCCTACTCTTTTCTGAAGGGAAACAGAGGAAGTATGGGTCCTAGAAAGAGGGGAGGTAGGGGAGATGGGTGAGAAATAGAGGGAGGGGAAACTGTGGCCAGAATATATTGTATGAGAGAAGAATCTATTTTCAAAATGAAAAGAAAGAATGAAAGAAGGAAACAGAGAGAGAAAAAGAGAGAGAGAGAGAGAGAGCCTCAATCACATGGGGGAAAAGCAATATTCATGTCAGTCCAGCACTTTTGAGATGGAGGCAGGAGCAACAAGATGTTCATGCATTGGTTATTGATGTTCATTTTGGAAATACCTATCAAGTTGCCTAGCAAATATTTATGCCTTTCCTTGTATGCATTTTAGAGTAAAATGGAATGAAATTATGGTTCTTACGTTGTGATTTTCTGATTTAGCCAGGCAACACAAGTTTTGTAGTAAAGCTTCTAATAACTACAGTTGGGTAAATTTGTAGTTACAAAGCCTTTCCACACATGCTATTTTTTCATTATTGTAAATGCGAATAATAAACATTAAAGCATGTCTGATATTTGTCTGAGGTGGAGCCAGAGGCCAGCAATGTCCACACAGAACCTCTATTAAATTATTGTTATAATTGCAAGAGAAAGTTAAACAAGAAATAAATGCTGTTAGTTATTCTTAACCCATCAACTATATCTAGGATAGCCCAATCTTCTATCTCACATTATGTTATCTTATGTTTTCCACTCTTTCTTTTCACTTGTCCTGTCCCTATCTTTTACTTGCTCTGCTGAGTCTCCTGTTTCCTCCCACCTCCTTTCTTCAGGCTCCTCAGCATAGTCACATGAAGACAGTGCAGACAGTCATGAAGTTCTTGCTATCAAAGCTACTTACAGGGAAAACAGTCTTTTCTATCAATTTGAAACATCCATGCTAATTTTTTATCTGGTTGAAGTTCCTTAAGACAAATAAGGTAGAACACATGAGAGAGGTGGCTAGCAGCCCACCAAAATTTCATGTCTTTGGCACACAGAACTTTTAGGAGTGGTTGTCCAGCTAAGGGCTACATTCACCAGACTCCCTTTCTGTTGATTTAGGTTCTGGCCTATAAAAAGCAAATGGAAATGCTACCAACCATGCCCAATGCTGGACCATAGAACTCTTACTTCTCCATTCCCATTGTTAGCAGGACCTTCAGACCTTGAGACTCAAGTTTTCAATCCTCCAACAACATAGAGTTTTGAAGGTCTGTGTTAAATAAAGCTTCCGTTCATACTCTTTTCTAGCTGTACTGATAGAAGGGGAAGATATCTTGGAGTGCACTTGTTAAAGCAATTA
This sequence comes from Lophiomys imhausi, assembly GCA_907164525.1. Classification (NCBI taxonomy): domain Eukaryota; kingdom Metazoa; phylum Chordata; class Mammalia; order Rodentia; family Muridae; genus Lophiomys; species Lophiomys imhausi. The sequence continues at coordinate 6,865,891 of CAJQZJ010032332.1, forward strand.
ACTCAGCCTAACTGATATGTAGAAAATGGCTAATTAAATTATTTGCCTGTATTTAGATTATATTTAATTGGTCAGTAGTGTTAATCCTTAACTTGCCATTATAAATGAGCACACAGAGACACCTGATGGATTTAACAAATGTTAGCCTGAATAGAACAATCTTAACCCATCTAAGCTAGCTCATTCTATTCCCCAAATAAAACACCAATATATACATACATCCCCTTGTGCTGTCATTCTCCATGCTATGCTGATGCTCTGGACCACATGGCATCATCTTCCTCCATTTACCCCATCATGTCTTCCTTCTCCTTCACCTCCTGGCTTCTTCTACCCAAGATCCTCTCTGTCTGCTTCAGAAGCCACTAACCTTTGCCCTGCCTACCTTTCTCTCTGCTCAGTCACAGGCCTTGGCATTTTATTAAAACCAATTAGAGACAATGATTAGAAAGCGAAGTAACATGGTATTGCTTGATGTACAGCAAGCAGAGCTCTGGGAGCAGGTTAATTCACATTTAGAATGCATAGCATCAACCTCTTCACTGATAGAGTGTCTCCAGAATCTTTAGTCAAGGAAGCTTACTAGATTTTTTTTCTACATATCCTAGGCATAAATTATAAGCACTCTGTGAAATTATGTATACACACAGACCATCTCACTCCACAAGATGCTCTGAAGTTGGATACTGCAATGATTAATTTCAGTTGTCAGCTTAATAAGATCTAGAATCACAAGTGAGAAGTGTCTCTAGGCATGCCTATGGGGGATGACCTAGCCCAGATTGTTTGAAATGGGATGACCTGCCATTCCAGTGAGTGGAACCCTTCCCTGGGCTGGGATATTGGATTGTATAAAAAGGAGAAAGAAAACTGAGCAGAAAACATTATTCATTTTGTCAGCCTGTTTTAAGCGATCATAAGGAGAAAAAAAAAAACTCAGACAGATACTTCTGAAACAGGTGACAGAATAGTTATGGATCTTATTTTGTCCCCCATTGTGTCAAAGAAAAAGCCTGAAACCCAAATAAAAAAGAGATGCATCTCTTGTCTTTCATTCTGCATTAGGATCTTCACTGACCCTTGCCTGAAATAAATGGCTTCCCTAACAGACATCAGAGTGTTCTGAAAAGCGCATGACAGTCCAAAACAATGGAGAAACTTAACAACATCTCATTCAGAAATTCAGTGGTTTCCTGAAAGCCCCAGCTTCAGAAATGTTGTGGTTTGGAACCCAAAGGCTTATTTTGTAAGAATGTTTTATTTTTAAAACCAGAAAGAAATACTGAGTCCTTTGGTGAGTGTCCTGCTACCCAAGCCTCCTGCTCCCTAAAATAGTGCCAAGAAATTCCAGTGCTCCACTGAACATGCGGCTTGGCAGGTGCTTATACATAAATGTACACAAGACAATGTCAAACTGGATCAAACTGCTAGCTCACATCACAATCTTAGAGATACAACTTTAGCTTCCCCAGGGATACCTGGGAATCTCCTCAACACTAATAATGAATGGTGAGTAGAAATCCAGTGAAGCACTTATTAGTGTTAACACCAAACGAATTTATCACAATTAATTTCTCTATAAATGCTGAATTAGAAATGACTCAGGCTATCATTTTAGACCACCAGCAACATAGACCCAGATACTCCAAAGTGCAAGCCTTTTATGAATACAGTGTTTATTGTGTCATCAAAGTGACAAGGGCTACTGATCTCCAGGTGGCTCCATTTGCCATTCAAACAACTCCACTATTTACAGTTGCGAGTTTTCTGATCATGTGATGGAATTCATTACATAGCTCCCTCTAACAGGATAAGTTCAGTGTGCCATTTCAAAAGAATGCTGAACCAGCCCCTAACTTGGCTAATGTTTGAGTACTTTACATTCCCAAAGGGTTGCTTTTGATGAGAGTCTGGCCTCCACTACTCTGAGCTGTTCATATTTAACCTCTCTACCATTCAAACCAAGGACTATCTAGCCCACATTTTGTGTTTGAGCCAATAAATATGGGCTAACATATGTGAAGCTATTCTGGTAAAGAAAATTGGAATTGACCAAGACTTAACAACTGATTGAGGTTAATGACCAGCACCCAAAGTGCTCGTGCCTTGGAGGGCCATGCCTGGCTGATCATGGGGCGCTGCCAGGGTCCACAGAAAGCCCTTCACATACCAGCACCATCCACAAACCACAAGTATCCAGAATTTCTGGAATGCCTGTAGTACCAGCATAAGACACTCCATTCAGAAATTACACATGTTTTGGTCACATAGACAATGTGTAAAATTGTCAATATCCATAAAAGTTTCCTAAGAGGAATGGGAGTTTTACCTTAGAATCTAAGATCTCTTTTTATTAGGCATAGTTTCATTATCTTACTACAAGAGTAATTCAGGTTTTTTTTTAAATAAAACTAGACATTATAAGTAAGCAAGCATATGAGCTCATGATTCTACCCCTATACATAGTCATAATTGATATTTCTAGGCAAGTCTTCCTAGTTCTACGTTATTTAGTACAAAAGCTACTAGCCACACAAAACTACTAAGTGGTTTTAATATAATTAATACAAACTGAGAAGTACTCTGATCCTAAAATATTCATTGAATGTAAGAAAAAAGTACAAAAAGTATGCAAGAGAACTCATTGTATAATTTTATATTAGTAATGTTGAAATTGGTTATGTTGACTTTATTTTTGGTTATGAGCCTAGCTTTTAACAGTTGAGCCATCTCTCAAGCCCAGTTATATTGACATTAATGAAATATGATTACTTTAAATTACATGTGATTTGTAGTGTAAAATATTTCAATAGAATAGGGCTATTTTAGATTTTTTTCTTATGCATATAAAAATTTTTTCTAATGTGCCCAAACTTTAAATATGCTAAAAATACTGGCTACATCCGATTTGATCTTTGTATATTGATACAAAATTAAGATTATATTTGGCTACATTGGTATTGATTTTGTATATTGATACAAAATTAAGGGTAGCTCTCTTTTAAAGTATTTTACCTAGGTAATGCTTAAAAATGAAATGTGAAGTTTTGGCCTCTTGTTAGCAACTGTCATAAACTGTTTAGGATAACTAAGAAATGCAAACTAATAGTCATTCAAGCATGTCATTTTTTAGGTACTAGGGCAGTCTATCACAGTTATTTTCTAGGTTAATCAGAAATCAAGTTGCTAAGAGACAAGCAGCATTTGCTTATCCAAATATAAGGAGATAGATAGGTAGTCTTCAAAAACCTCAAGAGATCTACAGAATATGGCATTCAAAGATGTTTTCTTAACTTAAGATTTTTTGATAGCGAGACATGTCAGCTCCTGACAGCACCCTTATTCTACTCCAAGTAGAAGATGAGCATCGAAGAATTTCCAATTGGAGATGGTTGAATTAGTAGCAAGCCTACCACTTGGCAAGAAAAATCCCTTGCTTCAACTGTAGACAGAATGCTGTCCAAAAAGGACAAAACTTGGAAGCAAGTAAGCCTAGCTCTGCCAAGACAGGGTAGGCAAGTCCTTCATAATTCCTGCTTTGCTATCAATATCTGTCAGAGAAACAGGTCCAAATGGCTGAAGACTGATGCTGTGATGTATGGAGAGAAAATGGGAACTGTCCAGGCAGCCACTGGTATGTCATTTCTTAGTTTTGGAAGCTGTGGGCCCTGCACTTACTGTATAATCAGATATATTTATCTCTTCAGGTCTCTGATGTGTTTGAAGACTAGATAGCTAGAGTCTCATAGTTAAATTTTGAGTTGTTTAGGAATTAAGAGGGTATTCTGGATCTAAGAAGATGTTTTTAAAATTGTGGTGCAAATTAGGATGGAAGCTGAGTTGAATATAGAACTTTAAAGTCATGGAGATGGTTGAATAGTGGAATGTTAAAGTCAGTTGCTAAATGTGTATGGACTGGACAGTGGAAATATGTGCTAAGCCTTATAATTCTCATAATTGTGGCCTAATTATTCCTGTTGTTTTGTGTTGTATTTGTTGTTATAAGAGAAATAGCCATTTGTTGGACTGAAAAGGGGAGCTATTGGGGGGAGGAAAGAAATGCCTTAAACTTTAAAAAAAAAAGGAAGTGAATGGGGATGTTTAGGGGGAACAGGGTGGGAGGGAGGGACCAGAGTGGGGGAGTAGGGAGGGTATTGTGATTGAGATGTAACTTGAAGAAATAAATAAATAAATAAATAAGACTATGCTAAAAATAGTTCTCTATTTTGACTAATTATTTTTTTTTAATTTTTCCCCCTTCCTGTCCCAGCCTTCTACCCTCTTCCCCCCCCAACAGCTTCCCTTTTCAATCCAACAAATGGGTCTTTCTCTTATAACAGTAAATTCTATACAAAACAGCAGAATTAAATATGCCACATTTATGAGAGTTAAATGGCCCAGTATACCTTCCCAATGTCCAGTACATGACTAATTATTTTTAATTTAACAATTATCATGAAGATGAGCAGAGTGGTAGTTTGAATAAGAAAGACCACCTATAAGCTCATGTATAGAACATGGTCCCCATAGCATCCCCTACAGTTGAAACAATAGGGGATGTTATGGAGAAATGTAGCCTTGCCAGAGGAAGTACATCACTGGGGGTGGGCTTTAAGAGCTCATAGCCCCAAATAAATGGGCTGACAAGGAAATTAGGGAAACAACACCCTTCAAAAGAGCCACAAACAATATGAAATACCTGGAGGTAACCCTAACCAAGCAAGTGAAAGACCTGTACAACAAGAACTTCAAGTCCTTGAAGAAAGAAATTGAAGAGGCCATCAGAAAATGGAAAGATCTCCCATGCTCATGGATAGGTAGGATCAACATAATAAAAATGACCATCCTACCAAAAGCAATACACAGATTCAATGCAATTCCTATCAAAATACAAACACAATTCTTTATAGACCTGGAAAAAGCAATTCTCAACTTCATATGGAACAACAAAAAACCAAGAATAGCTAAATCAATCCTGTACAATAAAAAAAACATCTAGAGATATCACCATCCCTGATTTCAAGCTGTACTACAGAGCAATAGTAATAAAAACAGCATGGTATTGGGATAGAAACAGATCAGTGGATCAATAGAATCGAATTGAAGACCCAGAAATGAACCCACACACCTATGGTCACTTAATTTTTGACAAAGAAGCCAAAACCGTACAATGGAAAGAGGACAGCATCTTCAACAAATGGTGCTGGTCCAACCAGATGTCCACATGTAAAAGAATGAAATTAGACCCATACTTATCACCTTGTACAAAACTTAAGTCCAAGTGGATCAAAGACCTTAACATAAGGACGGACACACTAAATGTACTAGAAAAGAAAGTGGGGAAAACCCTCAAACTCATCAGCACAGGTGACAACTTCCTAAACAGAACACCAACAGCTCAGGATCTAAGACCAACAATCAATAAATGGGACCTCATGAAACTGAAAAGCTTCTGTAAGGCAAAAGACACTATCATTCAAACAAAACGGGAGCCTACAGATTGGGAAAAAAATCTTCACCAACGCCACATCTGACAGAGAACTAATATCCAAAATTTGCAAAGAACTCAAGAAATTAAATGCCAAGAAACCAAACAATCCAATCAAAAAATGTGAAACAGCACTAAACAGAATTCACAAAGGAGGAATCCCTAAGGGCTGAGAGACACTTGAAGAAATGCTCAGCATCCTTAGATCATCAGAGAAATGCAACTCAAGAGGACTGAGATTCCATATCACACCTGTCAGAATGGCTAAGATCAAAAGCTCAAATGACAGCACATGCTGGCGAAGGTATGGAGAAAGGGGAACTCTCCTCCATTGCTGGTGGGAGTGCAGGCTTGTGCAACCACTATGGAGGTCAGTCTGGGTATATCTTAGAAAACTTGGAATAGCTCTGCCTTGGGACCCAGCCATACCACTTCTGGGTATACATTTAAATGATTCCTTGCCAAATCACAAGGAAGTTTCCTCATCTATGTTCATAGCAGCCTTATTTGTAATAGCTAGAAACTGGAAATAACCTAGATGTCCCTCAACCAAAGAATGGATTAAAAAACTGTTGTACATCTACACAATGGAATACTACTCCACCATCAGAAACAATGAAATCATGCAGTTTGCAGCCAAATGGATGGAACTAGAGAAGCTCATCCTGAGGTGAGCTAACCCAGACTCAGAAGGATACACATGCCATCTATTCACTTATAGTCAGATTTTAGCCATATAGTACAGAATAACTATACTATAATCAATGCACCAAAGGGAACAGGAACAGAGATTTTTTTTCTTGTCAATGAGACACTTTTCCCTAGTGGTGCTGCCTTGTAGGCCCCCAGTGTGTGAGGAGGCTCTTGGCTTTCATATGACTGCTGAACTGGGGCGGTGACTGTTATGTATGGACACTCCACACCAGAGGAGTGGGATAGAAAAGTTAGGGGGTAGAGGGTGGGGTGGAAAGAGGACACTGTGATGGAGATGTAACCTGAATTAATAAATATTTAAAAGAAAACAACCAAAAATGAGCTCATAGCCTGGCCCTACTTCAAGTTCACTTTCTTGATTTCATATTTGAGGTGAGAGGTGTGATGTCTCAGCTTCCTGCTGCCATGTCTGCAATAGGATGTCCCGCCTACCCTCCATGATGGACTTTTATCTCTCTGGAACTATAGGCCAAAATATACCTTCCTTAAATTGTTTTTGGTTAAGGTATTTTATCCCAGCAACAGACAAGAAATGAATATAAACAGTAAATATTCTAGTACCATTGTAATAATATTGACAAAAAGTTTAATATATTGATAATATAGGCTGTCTTGGGGTTTGACTATAAAAACTTCTCCAAAGATTTATGTGTTGAAAACTTTATCCATAGCTAGTTGCACTATTTTTTGAGGTTGTGCCCATATAAAGACATGAGAGCCCTTTCTCTCTTTATTTTTTGGCATTTCTTTTAAATTATATTTACATCATTTCTCCCTTCCCTTTACTCTCTCTAAATTCTGCAAATGCCCCTCCCTTCAAATTCATGTCCACTTTTCTCATAAATTGTTGTTACACACACACGCACACACACACACACACACATTCCACAATACTACTAAGTCTGTATAATGCTCCTTATCTGCATGTTTTCAGGGATGACCATTTGGTACTGATTAACCAATTAGGGACAACATCGTCTCTCAATCTCACCATTGTTTGGTTGCCTGAGCTTCTGTGCTGAGGTCCTGTGAGCTTTTCCCCATCCACTCTAGCATGTCTATGGTTGTCCTTGTTCAGCTCATGTTTAAGTAATCATGTTTTTGAGATTTTAAGTGTGTGGCATCTGAGATTACTAGGAAAAACAGTCTCAGAGTAAACTCCCTGATTCTCTGGCTCTTACAATCTCTCTATCCCTTCTTCCACAATGTTCCTTGACTCCTAAGTACAGGAATTGTTTTGCAGATGTATTTGTTGGGACCAGGCTCCACAGCTCTGCATTCTGACTGGTTGTGGTTTTCTGCAAAGGTCTCCATCTGTTACAAAGAGAAGTTTCCTTGATAGGGGGTTAGAACTACATTTATCTATTAATATAAGGACAAGTGTTTAATGTATAGTTAGTGATTATGCTGATTTAATAAAGTGGTGGTTCTCCTCCAAAATCCATGACTTCACTAGTCCTGGGTAATTGTCTAGGTTTCTGGTATCAGTCTCGATTTCCCTCTTATTGAATGGTTTTTAAGTCCAATTAGAGACTTGTTTACTGCAAAGGTATCCATGCCACTACTGTACCCTTAGGGTTATCTTACCATGCCAGTTATTGTTATGGTTCATAGGCATTATAGTTGGGTAGGACTATTGAGTTTTTCCCTCCTTTGGAAGTGTGATGGTGCCTTCTGGTGCCATTGAAGCTAGTCCTCAGGAGGAGGCATTTACATCAGTTCCGTCTCAAGGCCCTCTGGATCCAGCGTCTGAAGTGTAAGATGTTTTCAGCAATAGGGACTTACTTTCCACTTCTTCAGGGAAGGAGGAAACCAAAAGCAATAGCAATGACCTTATGTTTAGGGACAACCCTAATCAAAAACTCAAAAAGAGGGCTTCCCATGCCTGGTATTGGGGTTTTTGTTACCTGGTCTTTGGCTATTGGTATTGTCAAACTAGAGGAGAAAACGTTCATTTAAATTATACTTGTTTATTTATACACACTTAATATAGGTTTCTTTTTAAGTAAATAATTAATAGTATCATTCCTAATGACTTTTTCAGATATCCTTACTGTTATACTACACTCCTCTCTCCTTATTCTGAATTTAACTCTCCCTTTCTTATTCCTAATTGGAGCCACCCCTTTTTCCCATTTCCAAGATCAGATCCCTTGGACCCTGCTACTCCATTCTCTATTGCTTCCCTACCCCAATACCCTAGCAATGGTCCCTTTATACCTTCCTGGTTTCTGAAGTTACTACAGCATGTGTAATGAGAGGAGAGTTTGTTCACTCTCTGTCTCCTCTGATACGTGAGGATACAAGGCTGCCTCCATAAAGGAAAAAGATGGCTTCACCAAGAGTCCCACCTTGATGGTTTCTTGACATCAGACTCTAGCTCCAAGAAACATATTCTTGCTGCTTGAACCACCTGTAATATCCTGCTGTATCAACTCACACCAGCTGACACTTGGTCTGTTCTCCAAATCTCAAGTCAAAACAGTCTTCTTACAAATGTCAAAGCGAGGTCAGGGATAAAAGGAACAGAAAAATTCTGTAGCTATGACAAAGAATAAGCTGGAGATTTTTAACTAGAAAACTTCATGATAGACTTTGAGCCCTCAGAGGAAACACTACAAATCTGTGCAAAAAAAAAAAAAAAAAAAAAAAAAGCAGACCTTCCTGCAGCCCTTAGAGCCAAAGTCATTTTCAATTCCTTCCTCTTCCCAGGGAAGGTTGGACAAACACTACCGAACCCTCATACCAGGACTTTTCTTCATAAGCTTCCTAAGATACTGATCATAGGCTAAATAAATTCATTAGCATCTACAGCCAGGGAGACCCACAGTCCACTTGAGCTTCGACCTTAGGAACCGCATCTGCTTTCCTATCAGAGTTCCACTATTAGAAGGAAAAAAAAGAAATCCTCTTTCTTATTCTCCCAAAAGAATTTCAAATTACCAAATGATATCAACCTTCTACCCAGAAGAGAAAGATGTGGAGACAGTAAATGTCGTGTAGGAGGAGTCATTTAATGAGTTTCGACTGGCAACAGTCAGCGGAACCAGTTAGAGTAAATCAGTTCGACGTAAACTCACCTACTGCACACCCCCACTCATATCACACCACTTCAGGAAAATTCATCCTATTTTGAGGCTAACCCAGACATTGAACACTGTTTAACTGTGCTGTGTAAACATTTTACGAAAGCAAACCACACACGTTTATTCAGACATTTTAAATGGGGGCAGAAATAAAATTTTAAAAGCCTGACTTGGTACTGCATACTTTTTAAGACAGTAAATAGTTGGGAAGCACCTATAAACACCCCCCACTCTTAAATATTTCTGTCTTAAATCAGTATTCTTAGTTTCTACTTTTCACCATTTTTTTTTTTTTGGTGTTGTTGTGAAATGTAGGTGAAGTTGTTGATAAGTGGTGGATAAAATCTGTTTATACCAACATAAATGTTGCAATCTTTCCAGTGTCTGACACAGTTTTAAAATATTACTCCCACCAGTGAGCTACTCAGTGTATCTCCAATAAATTTAGTGGTGAGGAATTCTTGACACAGATATTTCTGGATGCCAGATTTTTATCACAACTACCTAACTGTAGCTTGAGAGAAATTGTTCTTTTAAATTTTTAAATTCGTGAGGTTTTCTGTTCCTGGGGACCAAAGATGAGAAAAATAGAAATCTCAAACACACTTTTGAGTTTTTTTCTCAGTAAAGTCATAAAAAAGGAGCCGCATTCAACAGGGAATAGCTGAGCTGCCATGTCGGGCCCTAGAGCAAGAGAAAGCTCTTAGCCCTCATGTGACTGATGAGCTGAGGGGGGGGGCTGATATGTTGGAGACCCCCTCACCTGAGAAGAAGGATAGGGAGAAGTGGGGGAGAGAGTTGGGGGGAGGTAACAGGAGGGGAGGAGACAGGAGGCTATGCTCGAGATGAATGCAACTTGAATTAATAAATAAATGTTTAAAAAAAATAAAGTAAATAAATAAATAAAGATGTTTAAATAAATAAGGAAAAAGGAAATGTGAGAAGAATAGGGCACAAAAATGAGAGAGGGATGAGTTGGGGTGTCATGGGGACATTAAGGGAGAGTAGAGGAAGAAGTTGGAAGTAGATTGAGATACATTGTAAACTTCTATGAAATTGTCAAAATATAAATGAAATGGTGTGTGTGTGTATGTGTGTGTGTGTGTGTGTGTGTGTGTGTGTGTGTGTGTGTGTGATTTTTTTAAGAGGTATCAGGGCTGGGAAGATGGTTCAGCTGTTAAGTACACTCGATCTTTCAGAGGATGTGGTTTTGGTTCCCATCAACCATATGGTGCCTTAAAATCATCTGTAACTCCAGTTTCAGGGGATCCAATGCCTTCTTCTGACCTATTTGGGCAAAAGACATCCACACAGTCCAAATATATACATGAACAAAAAGTACTAATAATTAACAAAAGAAGTATATTAAAGAATGAAGGCCACACCACTCTAAACTTCATGTATCAAAGTCTTAATTGTCAGAGTGGTTGGCCTCTGGGGGGGGTAACAAGCTTTTGAAGAAGTCACAGATTGGAACCTCCTTATTGGTATTAATGCCCTTGTTTAAAAAAAAAGAAGTCAAAAGACCTCCCCTTATCATCATGTGAACACAGAGAGAAACTAGTACAATTTGGATATTAAATATGTCCCAGAGGCCCATGGGCTGAAAACTTCATTGCCAGTTTGTGGCATTATTGAGAAGTGAGAGAACATCTAGACTATAGGGCCTAGTGGGCAGATGTCAGCTCACCAAGGACTTGATCTAGAAGGAACTGCGATGACTCTATCTTCTTCCTTCCTTACTGTCTACTCCCCAGCCATGAGGAAGTGAGCAGTCACCATCACATGTTCCCTGCCATCACATTCTGTGCTGCCAAAGACCCAAAACAACCAGAGCAAGTGGTTGTGGCTTAAATCCTCCAAAACTGTGAGCTAAAATAAACTCCTTCCTCCATGCACGTTGTTTGTGTCTGGCATTCGTCACAGCAATGGAAAACTGGGTTACACAAGCCATGAAGACACACTTTAGAACCAACTTCTTCAGCATCTTGATATTAAGTCAGAACTCTGGGAAACAATTGTCTGTTGCTTAAGTCAATGATACTTTGTTATGGTGATACTAAACTGAACAAAGTAAAACTCTGATATTTTTATAGTAAGCTATATTTGTTGCTCAATTATTCAATGTGTTATTATTAACACAAAATATCCACACTTATAAATATTTTAAATAGTTCTAATAACTTTTTCAATTAACGAAAAATAGTTAGGTTATCCATGTTTCAATTATAACATTTTTATTCTTAAGAACTTCATACATGTATGAAATATGATCATGTTTAACTCCCCTTTGTATTCCTCCTCCAACACTCCTTGGCACTTCCCAACCCTAACTTCATGTTTTTCTATAACCCACCAAGGTCAATTAGTGCTGTCCACATGTACATAAATATGGGACCATGCACTGGATCATGGGAAATGCACCAGTGGCTACATCCTCACAAAGAATGATATTCCCTTTCCCAGTAGCCAGCTACCTCAGTAAGACCTCAGTGAAGGCTGGAGCCCATCTCCCCCGTCTATTCAGAAATTGTCATTGGCTTGATATTTGACCACAGTGACTGTGAGTTATTCATTGCAACAGCATGTCATGTCCAGAAGACAGCCTTTCACAGAGCTCCTTTCATCCTCTAGGTCTCACGGTTTTTCTACCCCCTCTTCCGTGATGTTCCCTGAGCCTTCCTGGGGAGTAGGAGGTGATAAAATGCCCCATTTAGGACTGAGTACTTAGTGTCTTCTTAGCTCTTTGGTTAGTGAAGATTTTCTGACCATGATTGAGAGTAGCCTCGGTCATGGGTATAAAGATAAATATTTAGAAGACAGTTTGACAGTATGCCCATTTAGCAAAATAACAATAATAAATTCTGTCTTAAGATCTAAGACCTCCCCAGCATGGGCTTTTGATCAGAGTTACAGTAGCAGGCCTAAATTCTCTCCTGCGGCCCAGGCCTCAAATCCGATCAGACCATAACATAGCTATAACTCCATAACAGGCATGCTACTATGCCTCAGTGAGTACATCTCCCATGGCAGGAAGGTATTATATCATGTAGAGTCCCACACTGGTTAAGACTACCAATGTCTTTTATCCCCCAGAAAACTTCTTAGCACTTTACAGCACTATGAAAGCTAGCTAAGTTTCTTTTTTTTTTTTTTTAACCAAAACAGAAAACTCTCTTTACTTCAGAAAGTACAAACAGCATTTTAACTTCCACAGGAAAAAAAAAGCTGAACACTTGATTTGCTTGGTATTTGTGCAACTATACTTATGGTGCTGTCTTTTTTTAATGTTTATTTATTACTTCAAGTTACATATCCATCACAGCCCTCTCCCTCCACCTCTCCCAGCCCCACCCTCCTACCCTCTCACCCTTCCCCCAGAATGCATAATTCTTTTTTTTTCAGTCCAACAAATGGTTCTTTCTCTTATAACAATAAATACAGTACAAAACAACTGAAATAAATAGGCCACAATTCTGAGAGTTATATGGCTTAGCATACATTCTGAATGTCCAGTCCATATGTATTTGGCCCCTGACTTTAACATTCTACTATCTAACTATCTCCATGAGTTTAAAGTTCTCTATCTAACTCAGCTTTGATACTAACTTGCATCACAATTTTAAAAACATCTTCTTAGATCCAGAACGCCCTCTTGATTCCTAAACAACTCAAAATTTAACTACGAGACTCTAGCTATCTATTCTTCAACCACCTCAGAGACCTGAGAGGGATAAATATATCTGATTATATAGGAAGTGCAGGGCCCACAGCTTCCAAAACTAAGAAATGACATACCTGTGGCTGCCTCGACAGTTCCCATTTTCTCTCCATACATTACAGCATCAATCTTCAGTCGTTTGGCCCCATTTCTCTGACAAACATTGATTGTAGAGCAGGAATTATGAAGGACTTACCTACCCTGTCTTGGCAGAGATAGGCTGTCGACTTACCTGCTTCCAAGTTTTGTCCTTTTTGGACAGCATTCTGTCTACAGTTGAAGCACGGGTTTTTTTGTTGGTTTTTTTTTGTTTGTTTGTTTGTTTGTTTGTTTGTTTTTTTTTTTGCCAAGAGATAGGCTTGCCACTAATTCAACCATCTCACACTGGAGATTCTTCGATGCCCATCTTCTACTTGTAGTGGAATAGGGGATGCTGTCAGGAGCTGGCATGTCTCGATATCAAAAAAAATCTTAATTTAAGAAAAACATCTGGAATGCCATACTCTGCAGATCTCTTGGGGTTTTTGAAGACGTCCTGTCTATCTCTTATGTTTAGATAAGGAAATGTTGCTGTCTCTTAACAACTTGATTCCTGAGTAGCTTAGAAAATGTCTGTGATAGACTGTCATAGTAACTAACAAAATGACACACTTGCATGACTGTTAGTTTGTATTTCTTAATTATTCTAAACAGTTTATGATGGTTGGTAGCAAAAGGCAAAAACTTCACATTTCCTTTTTAAGCATTACTAGGTTCAATACCTTTAAGAAGTGTTACCCTTAATTTTGTAACTATATAAAGATCAATACCAATGTGGCCAAATATACTCTTAATTTTGTATCAGTATAATAAGATTAGTACCGATGTAGTCCAATACAATCTTAATTTTGCATTAATATACAATGATCAATACCAATTTAGGCTAATATAGTATTAATTTTGTATCAATATACAAAGGTATAGGGCTTATTCAATAATCTGTCCTTTTTTCTTGATCTTTTCTATACTATGTCTATGTCCCATTTTTTCTCAAGTCTATTCACTCCTACATAGGAGAGAAAGAAGGATACAGAAAAGAAAAAGAGAGAAGTCCCTAGGTCTAACCTCCAAAACCCATTTAACAAGACCATTTAACAGCTTGTATTCTCTTCCCCTAAACGACAAAATTTTCTGTTATCTATTGAATAACCAAGGTGGGGGGAACACCCTCCCCACCTTCTGGGCCTGGGACGTCACTCTAATAAATAACTTCCTGCTGATTTGGGAAGGAGTAAACCTATTTGGGCCCAAATAGGGATGGAAAAATGGTTAAAAATGTTAATAGAATCATTTGATGTTCAGTCCTTTTGTGCTCAGCTATTTAGATGTCCTAAGAAGTTTGTAGACAGAAGCTGATGTTCAGGGCTTTACTGAAGTTCTGGCTGGAGCAGTCTGTGGAGCTGAACGATCTTAGTGATTTTGAGTTGTGGTTGTAGACTTTTGAGGAAACAGCTATTGAGGGAGTCTGCAAGACTGGATCATCTAGGCAGCTCGTCTTCTTCAGTGTCTGATCTGTTTTCTGCTGAGGTTTCCCTTGTCCAGTTGTCCCTGGATTCCTAGAATGGATGCTTTAAGTCTCCTGGAAAGATAAGAACAGAGCCCTGCCCTAATCCTAACTCTGGGGCAATTGCCTTTTTTTTTTGGGGGGGGGGGTCAGGTAATATTTTTCCTGGAGCAAATTTGGTTTTTTGACAATATATAAAGTATTATCTTTCAATCTGGGTTAAAGAAGAAATTATTTTGTTATTTTGGAGCTAAACAAACCTTTAGTGTATATATTTTGAGATTTCAAAGGACAATTTGTTTACATTGAGCATGCCTTCTGTATGTAGCTTTTAAACTTAAATCCTTCCAGATCCTATGTGCCTGTCTCTGCATACTAAGTATTGGGATCAAGACCTATGGTTCCCAACTGAAGGGATTAAAGATGTGCTCCCCTGCCCCTGGATCGAAGTTCTCCCTATGTAGAGCTTGTTTTGTATCAGGCTGACCTTGAGCTCTGGCATCTGCCTGTTTCTGTCTCTAGTGTGTTGAGATTAAGGGTGTATTCTTCTCGAATGATGGGATTAAGGGTGTGCACCATCACCACCCTGTTCCTTGTAACTCTAGAATTTATAAGACAACTAACTCTATAGTGCTCCTCCTATCTCTGCTGAAGTTAAAGGTATGGGCTAACCCCACACATTTCATGTATTTTCCCTTAGCTCTAAGTTTTTTCAACTCTTGGTGGTTTATAAAACCAGGTTGAACAGCTGTAACCTTTAATTTATTTACAGTGTTTTAAACCTGTTACCTGCTTTTTTGTTAATTTAATAAATTTATTTATTGGTTGCTTCAGGTTACATCTCCATCATATTGTCCTCTTTCCCCCCTTCCAAGCCCCAACCTCCCATCCTCTACCCCCTAACCCTTCCATCTTGCTCCTCTGGAGTGGAGTGACCCCACATAACAGTCCCTCGCCCCAGTTCAGACGTCATATGATGGCCAAGAGCCTCTTCATACACTGGGGGCATACAAGGCAGTACCACCAGTGAAAAGTGTGTCATTGCTGGGAGGAAAAACTAAAAAACAGACCAACAAACCAACAAAAATTAACAACAACAACAAATGAAAGAAAAAAAGAAAAAAAAAGTCTATGTCCATATTCCCTTTGGTGTGTGAGTTGTAGTAGAGATATCCTGTACTATATAGTCAAATCCTACTATAAGTGAATAGATGCCATGTGCATCCTTCTGAGTCTGGGTTAGCTCACTCAGGATGAGCTTCTCTAGTTTCATCCATTTGGTTGCAAATTGCATAAGTTCATTGTTCCTGATAGCTGAGTAATATTCCATTGTATAGATGTACCACAGTTTTTTAATCCATTCTTCGGTTGAGGGACATCTGGGTTGTTTCCAGTTTCTAGCTATTACAAATAAGGCTGCTATGAACATAGATGAGGAGACTTCCTCATGATTCTGTGAGGAGTTATTTGGATGTATACCCAGAAGTGGTATGGCTGGGTCCTGAGGCAAAGCTATTCCAAGATTTCTAAGATATCACCATACTGACCTCCATAGTGGTTCCACAAGCCTGCACTCCCACCAGCAATAGAGGAGGATTCCCATTTCTCCACACCCTTGACAGCATGTGCTGTCATTTCAGCTTTTGATCTTAGCCATTCTGACAGGTGTGAGATGGAATCTCAGAGTCATCTTGAGTTGCATTTCTCTGATGATTAAGGATGTTGAGCATTTCTTCAGGTGTCTCTCGGCCATTAGGAATTCCTCCTTTGTGAATTCTCTATTTAGCTCTGTCCCCCATTTTTTGATTGGATTATTTGGTTTCTTGGCATTTAATTTCTTGAGTTCTTTGTAGATTTTGGATATTAGCCCTCTGTCAGATGTGGGGTTGGTTAAGATTTTCTCCCAGTCTGTAGGCTGCCATTCTGTTCGAATGACAGTGTCTTTTGCCTTACAGAAGCTTTTCAGTTTCATGAGGTCCCATTTATTGATTGTTGATCTCAGGTCCTGAGCTGTTGGTGTTCTGTTCAGGAAGTTGTCACCTGTGACAATGAGTTCGAGGGTTTCTCCCACTTTTCTTCTAGTAGAATCAGTGTGACTGGCCTTATGTTAAGGTCTTTAATCCACTTGGATTCTTCCATTGTGCCATTTTGGCTTCTTTGTCAAAAATTAGGTGGCCATAAGTGTGTGGGTCTATTTCTGGATCTTCAATTCGATTCCATTGATCTACTGGTCTGTTTCTATACCAATACCATGCTGTTTTTACTACTATTGCTCTGTAGTACAGCTTGAAATCTGGGATGGTGATACCTCCAGATGCATTTTTATTGTAAAGGTTTGATTTAGCTATTATGGGCTTTTTGTTATTCCATATGAAGTTTAGAATAGCTCTTTCCAAGTCTATAAAGAATTGTGTTGGTATTTTGATAGGAACTGCATTGAATCTATATATTGCTTTTGGTAGGATAGTCATTTTTATTATGTTGATCCTACCTATCCATGAGCATGGGAGATCTTTCCATCTTCTAAAGGCCTCTTCCATTTCTTTCTTCAAGGGCTTTGAAGTTCTTGTTGTATATGTCCTTTACTTGCTTGGTTACAGTTATTCCCAGGTATTTTATATTGTTTGTGGCTATTGTGAAGGGGGTTGTTTCCCTTATTACTTTCTCAGCCCATTTGTTTGCCTTATAGAGAAGGGCTTCTGATTTTTTTGAATTAATTTTGTATCCAGCCACTTTGCTGAAGGTGTTTATCAGCTCTAAGAGTTCTCTGGTGGAATTTTTGGGGTCGCATATGTATACTATCATATCATCTGCAAATAGGGATTATTTGACTTCTTCATTTCCAATATTTATCCCTTTCATCTCCTTTAATTGTCTTATTGCCCTAGCAAGAACTTCAAGTACTATATTGAAGAGATATGGTGAAAGTGGACATCCTTGTCTTGTCCCTGAGTTTAGAGGAAATGCTTCAAGCTTCTCTCCATTTAATTTGATGTTGGCCACTGGCTTGCTGTATATTGCCTTTATTATTTCTAGGAATGGTCCTTGTATGCCCGTTTTCTCCAGAACTTTTAGCATGAAGGAGTGTTGGATTTTGTCAAATGCCTTTTCTGCATCTAGCAAGATTATCATGTGCTTTTTTTCCTTCATCTTGTTTATATGGTGAATGACGTTGATAGACTTTCGTATGTTGAACCACCTCTGCATTCCTGGGATGAAGCCTACTTAATCATGGTGTATGATACTTTTGATGTGTACTTGAATGCGGTTTGCTAGTATTTTATTAAGTATTTTTGCATCTATGTTCATGAGGGAGATTGGTGTGAAGTTCTCTTTCTTTGTTGGTTCTTTGTGTGGTTTAGGAATCAGGGTGATTGTGGCCTCGTAGAATGAGTTTGGCAATGTTCTTTCTGATGTTATTTGGTAAAAGAGTTTGAAGAGTATTGGTGTTAGCTGCTCTTTGAAGGTCCAGTAGAATTCCGCGCTAAGGCCATCTGGCCCTGGGCTTTATTTGGTTGGGAGATTTTTAATGACTGTTTCTATTTCCTTAGGAGTTATAGGGCTGTTTAATCTGTTAATCTGATCTTGATTTAGCTTTGGTAGGTGGAATCTATCGAGAAAATTGTGCATTTCGCTTAAGTTCTCAAATTAGGTGGAGTATAGATTTTTAAAATAGGATCTAAATATTTTCTGGATTTCCTCAATGTCTGTTGTTATTTCCCCCTTTTCATTTCTGATTTGTTGATTTGGGTTTTCTCCCTCTGTCTTTTAGTTAATTTGGCTAAGGGTTTGTCTATTTTGTTGATTTTCTCAAAGAACCAACTCTTGGTTTCATTGATTCTTCGTATAGTTCTTTTTGTTTCTAAGTTGTTGATTTCAGCCCTAAGTTTGATGATCTCCTGCCTTCTGCTCCTTTTGGGGGTAATTGCGTCTCTTTTTTTCCAATTCACCCAGTTTGTCTGTTAATTCGTTAATATGAGCTTTCACAATTTTCATTTAGAAGGCACTTAGTGCTATGAATTTTCCTCGTAGCACCACTTTCATTGTGTCCCATAGGTTTGGGTAAGTTGTGTCTTCGTTTTCGTTGGATTTTAAGAAGTCTTTGATTTCCTTCTTTATTTCTTCCCTGACCCAATAGTCATCTAGTAAAGAGTTGTTCAATTTTCATGTGCGTGTACCCTTTCTGTTGATTCTTTTGCTGTTGATGTCCAGCTTTATTCCATGGTGGTCTGATAGGATACAAGGGGTTATTTCAATTTTGCTGTATTTGTTGAGGCTATCTTTGTGTCCAACTATATGGTCAATTTTGGAGAAGGTTCCGTGCTGTGCTGAGAAGAAGGTGTATTCGTTTGTGTTTGGGTAAAACGTTCTGTAGATATCTGTTAGGTCCATTTGGTTCATGATCTCTGTTAGATTCATTATTTCTCTGTTTGGCTTCTGTCTTGATGATCTGTCGATTGTTGTGAGTGGGGTGTTGAAATCTCCCACTACTAAAGTGTTGGGATCTATGTGTGATTTAAGTTTTAGAAGTGTTTCTTTTACAAATATAGGTGCTTTTGTATTTGGGGTATAGATATTCAATATTGAGATGTCCTCTTGATGGATATTTCCCTTAACTAATATGTAATGCCTTTCTCTGTCTTTTTTTATTAACTTCAATTGGAAGCCTATTTTGTTCGATATTAGGATGGCTACTCCAGCTTGTTTCCTGGGTCTATTTACTTGGAAAACCTTTTCCCAGCCCTTTACTCTGTGATAGTGTCTATCTTCAATAGTGAGATGTGTTTCTTGTATGCAGTAAAAAGATGGGTCTTGTTTATGGATCCAGTCTGTAAGTCTGTGTCTTTTTATTGGCGAATTAAGTCCATTGATGTTGATGGATATTCGTGACCAGGGGTTGTTATTTGCCATTATTTTGGTATAGGTAATCATCTTGTGCTTCTTTTTGTTTAGTTGCTGTGGTGATTTCTATTTCCTCTGTTTTCTTGGGTGTGGTTATCTTCTCTGGGTTGGAATTTTCCTTCTAGGATCTTCTGTAGGGCTGAGTTTGTGGGTAGATATTGTTTAAATTTGATTTTGTCATGGAATATCTTGTTTTCTCCATCTATGTTGATAGAGAGTTTTGCTGGGTATAATAGTCTGGCTGAGCACTTATGATCTCTCAGTACTTGTAGGATATCTGCCCAGGCCCTTCTGGCTTTTAAAGTTTCTGAGGAGATGTCCGGTGTAATTCTGATGGGTCTGCCATTGTATGTGACTTGGCCCTTTTCTCTTACAGCTTTTAATATTCTTTCTTTGTTCTCTATATTTGGAGTTTCAATTATTATGTGGCGAGAGGAGTTTCTTTTCTGATCTAATATGTTTGGTGTTCTGTAAGCCTCTTGAAATTTTATTGGCATCTCTTTCTTTAGGTTTGGGACGTTTTCTTCTATGATTTTGTTGAAGTTATTTCCTGGACCCTGGAGTCGGGAGTCTTCTCTTTCCTCTATGCCTATGATTCTTAGGTTCCTTCTTTTCATTGAGTCCTTGATTTCTTGGATGTTATGGGTAAGAAATTTTTTAGCTTTCTCATTTTCTTTGGATGTTGTACTGATTTCTTCCATCAAATCTTCCATGCTTGAGATCCTGTCTTCCATCTCTTGAATCCTATTTTTTGTACTGATATCCATAGTTCCTGTTCTCTTCCCTTGGCTCTCCATTTCCATTTTTAACTCTGACTGTGTTTTCTTTATTGTTTCCATTTCCATTTTCATGTCTAGAATGGTTTTATTCGTTTTGTACATTTCCTGTTCCTGTTTGCTTGTCTTTGCCTGGAAGTCTTCTATTACCCTGTCCTTTTCGTGTTCAAGCTGAGTCACCTTGTTTAGAAGTTCTCTGATGGTGTTATCCATAGTTTTCGTCTGTGAAATTGTGGCCTCTTTGAATTCCTTCATGAATTTAAGTTCTTCTTGAAGGGACTCTATGACTTTCCATAATGTAGAATTGTTATTGCTTTCATGTGTTTCAGTTGTGGTGCTGTGATCCAGGTTGGCTGAAATGGCATCGCTTTCTTTGTTGGAGTCATTCCACCTTGAATCCTGCTTTTTCTGGGATGTTTGGCCATGTGTAAGTCTTACCTGTCTGTTCCTGTTGTCTTCTATTCTTAGATCCAAAGGGGGTGCTTTAGTGTAGTGGTCGACTTGTCTGACTCCACTCCTGTAAGTTTTGTTTTTCCATCCCGCCTCTTGGGTGGAGACTTCGCTTATCAAGGGGGCGGAGCTGTATACACTTAAACTCTGGCTTGCCACTGGGAGTGTCCATAGTAGCAAAAAAAAAAAAAAACAATAATAATGGCAAAGACTTCTCGGTTTGCCCAGGATTGAATCCTATGGTGGGTAAGATCTGCCTTCCCCCCCTGGAGCTGGCTCTAGAACCTAGCAGGTGGTGCCACAGTCTACCAAGTTCCTGTAAACAGCAGTGAGTTGCAGTCTACAGCCTGGCGGATATTCTGCCACTGATCCGCACTCACTCCGACGGGTCTGCAAGCCTTTGCCTGATAGACAGACCGTCTGTGTGAAACCTGGGGGGGGACAGCAGGCTGGGGAGTGTCTCTCTGTGTGGGGTTTGAATCTGTCAGCTGCATATTAGATTGGAACTTACCCGGCGTGTCTCTCCTGGTGGGGAGGGGGGGATCCCGGTTTTCGGATTCAGCTGCTTCCATGCGTGTCCAAAAGTGGAAAGGAGGCCGGGCGGTGGTGGCTCACGCCTTTAATCCCAGCACTTGGGAGGCAGAGGCAAGCGGATTTCTGTGAGTTCGAGGTCAGCCTGGTCTACAAAAGTGACACCAGGACAGCCAGAGCTGTTACACAGAGAAACCCTGTCTCAAAAAAAAAAAAAAAAAAAAAAAAA
>CAJQZJ010032332.1:6893309-6913640 GCA_907164525.1 Lophiomys imhausi
CACACACACACACACACACACACACACACACACACACACACACACACTATTGTAGCTTTTAAAGGGCACTTATCTAGCAGAATTCTACAAAGCACTGTGAAAGAAAAGTTATCATTAAAAATAAAGTCATCACCCTAGAACAATCCAATGCATAAAACATGGGAAATGAATGTTGTTTATATTTGTGTGAAGAAGATACGAGTCTGAAGTTCATACATATTTAAGGTATGTTTCATGACCCAAGTACCCTCCCTTGTCTCCAACTCTTCTTTTCTAATGCTCTAAAGCAACAACTGTACTTCCCCAGAGAATGGTACCTCTCTCATTAAACAACAAGTTCTCCACAAAGAGTCAACTAGATCTAGCTCTAGTTCCGAGTCCACAAGGAACACTTTCCATGGTCTTAAATGAGGATGTTGATAGGGCTTTACAAATACATAACTCCACGTGGAGAGAACAAGAGGAAAAATCCAGCCCTCGGTTGCAGTATTTCTTCCAAGAGCTTGGTGGCCTCTAATTCAGAGAACAGGAAATGAAGAAAGTCCTCCTCTCTTACAAAAAGAGTATCATGTCCTTCCTGTGCATGCTTTAAAAATAAATATTTTACTTGCTTTCGATGAGTTAAGTGCCCGTCCCTGTTTTCTTTTGAAGACATCTCACCATAGGCTGGGCCACCCTTTCACTGACAAACCTCAGCACTATGATTTGCAGCATTCCCACAGGGACTCATCATGTGTGGCCAGAGAATGAGGCATCACTGGATTTCACCTTGAGTGGGATTTACCACAAACTGAGACACCAAACTAAGCCCTGAGACTGAGCATCCCATTCTTTCCATTGTTAAGTGCAATGAGCCAATCCCAAGGGGAAGGGCCACCAATAAGTATCCAGTGTTGGGGTGCCAGCACAGCAAGAAGGCATCAAACCCTGCAGGACTACATCAGGACTCTAGAACACAAGACCATAAATCTTGCCCCTTCTCAGCAGCATGTTCAGAGCTCCACACCTTGGCCTTAGTGAACTCTAGTATTCTTGGAAGCCTTCTATGCAGGTGTTTTGAGTAGACATGAACAAATCGGTGAGTCCCTAGTCTCTAGAGGCTTGCTACCTGAAAGGCTTGTTTACATATTATTAACAATTTTCTATTTTTCGCTAATATTTAGGTTTGTGATTCATTTTGAGAGAGATGAGAGACAGATAGATGATAGATGGGTGGAATAGATGGGTAAATGGATGAATTAATGGGTGGAAGTGACATAAAAGGAGAAGTTCGTTACTTTCTATGCACATATCCAATGCTGAGCCTAGCAATGTGCACCTGTCATCTCAGTACTGTGCTTGCTGGTCAGATAATCTAACCAAATCAGTGAACACAGGCTCAGAGAGAGAGACCTTTTGTCAAAAAATTAAGATGGAAAACAAAGAAGACATCCAACTTCGACCTCTGGTGTCCACACATGCCTTCATGCACAATGACACTTAAACACAATACAGATGGTGACAGTGTTGATGACACATTAATTAGCAACAGATATTCAGTTGCTCCAACACCATTTATTCAGAAGGCAGCTTTCTCCCATTGACTCTTCTAGATACTTATTCTGAAAGTCAGACACAGTGTGAACCTGTGTCTGCATCTTTCCACCTATCCCATCAACAGGTTTGCCTATCTTTATCTAATATAGAACTCCCTTGGCTATTTAATCCTCTACTTAAGTCTTGACATAGGATCATGCAAGTATTCCAAGTTTGTCTTTCTGAAGCCTGTTTTAGGTTTTCTCGGCCCTTTATCTTTCTATATAATTTTGTAACTTGTGAAAAAAATATCAAAGGCCCACTGGTATTGAGTGGAGTTTGAATTTAGTTTATAAGTCAGTCTGGGGAGAATTAGCACCTTCACAGTACTGATAATTTATGTTCATCAGCATACAAGGTCCTTTTTAGCCTCTATGCCTGAACCATCCATCTGTCTCTGCACTTTTCTGGAAGTTTTGAAGAACAGTATCTCTGACACTTTTTGTATAACAAGTGGTCTGAATAGCACAAGTGATGTGTGATCATTGTAACGATATAATTAAAATCTCAAAAAAATTAAACTATTAAGAAATTATATAAGCTGGATGTAGTGGGGCAAATCTTGAATCCCAGCACTTGGGAGGTTGAGTCACAGCTATCTCTGCAAGGCCAGTCTAGCCAAATAGTGAATTCCAGGATAGACAGAGCTACATAGAAAGACCCTGACAAAAAAAGGGGGGAAAAACAAATTATATGAAGTATATTATGTATCATAATAAATTACCAAAGACAAACAAAAAGAACAAACAACAATAAAAACTTAAAGATTTAAAGTCATCGGTTTGAAGTTGTGTCACTACATTTTATTTTCCAACTGATCACTGCTGAGTATTTTCTTCTCTGTGGTTTATTGAGATGTCTAGTTTCACTTTTACTGAAGGATACACCTTCACTTTCAGTCTTTCATTCCTTGTAAGGCAAGATCTCTTCTCCACTGTAAACTGTTCACATTTTGATCCCCGAATACAGGTAAGGGTGCATCTAGGCTCTTCCTAACGGAAGTAGGAAAAAATACAGCCTTTCTAAGGCTGGGGCGGGGGGGGACATCCGGCAGAGTTTAGCATTCAACAGTTCATTCAGCCAAAGACCAAGCAAGTGAAAACGACCTCCCCATAAATCACAGGTGGGCTAGTTTTGTTGCAAACCAGATAAAGAGTTCATTTCTGCTCCTATAGACACACTTCTCTGTGTAACCCCATGTCCTTTAGGAAGAAAACTGAACTATTATAATTTTTTTACTATTTATTTTATTTTTTGAGATTACAATTACATCACTTACCCCCCTCCTCCCTCAAAACTCTCCCATATACCCTTCCTTGCTCTCTTTCAAATTTGAGCCTCTTTGTTTTTCATTAACTATTGCTACATGTATGTATGTGTTTGGGTACACATATGTATTCCTAATTACATAAATATAACCACACAGGACGTATGTATGTTTTCAGGTCTGACCACTTGGCACTGAATAACCAATTGGTATACTCTTCCCTGGGGAAGACACTTTTCTCCCACTCTTGAATTCTTTTTGTTGCCTGTTTGTGTAGGGTTGAGGCCTCCTGAGCCTTCCATTGTCTGTGTTAGTACATCTATTTTGTTGTCCTTGTTCACAGCTATGAATTAATGCACACAAAGAATGCCTTAACTGCCATCACTTTCATTTTCTGAATTCCTAGAAGTCTCAAGCTGCTTGTCTTGTTTTCTAAAACTCAGTGCCTCCTCACTGCACCTAGAACCATTCCACACTTCGTTTCTCTCCAAAACTCCAAAAACTTTTTCCTTTTAAGTTATCCTTTCAAATGTTCATCCATCTATCTGTTGAGTATTTTCTCTTTTGTGTTCCCCTACTCCTCCCTTCCTCACCCTCTGCTCCTCCCAATAGTACACTTTGTCTCCTAGATAGTTTTATTTCTACTTTCATGTCATTTATATGTAGAAGATTTTATGTGTCAATCATTTTGACAGACAAGGTTCATATCCTGGGTCAGGTGGCAACAATGTCACTATCTGGCCACACGTCCCACTCCATCTTTAGGTTTTCTTTCCTTATAGTTTGTTTGGTTCAATGTCCTTCCAATCAATATTATGCAACACTAAGCCTTATTTTGATATTATTGCAAGAATATTGTGCCTCTTCTCTATGAAGATATATTAAGAAATTTATTTCAGAACCAAATTCCAAAACGAAGATTTTTACATATAATACAATGGTGGATTAATCAATTAAACGAAATAATTATTTCATTTGTAGAAATTTTTCACTCAATTTTGGAAACTGTGGGACACAATGTCTCATTTGTATCACATTTTCTAAGGTTTTTATTTTCTATACTAGCTTATGATTACTTTGGTGCCTAATTTTATTTCTATATTTTGTATTTATGTTTTATTTTATCTATGTTTTCTCATCTAATCATACATATACTTGTGTTTTGCACTACTTTTCTCAATAAAATGTATGCCTAAAGTATAAACATAAAATTTTAAAACAAATGTAACCCACACTTCCTCAAACCTCATCAACATTCAGGTACTAATGAAATGACTTGAACGAAAGCTAAGATGTTATTTATCTATAATCCTATTTATCCTTGAAAGGTTTGTGTTCCTATGAAACATGCTATTCTGTAGAAACTTAACATAACCTCTCCAGAATGATCACTGTGGCGGTAGAATGGCTGCTTTATCTGAATAACCAATGTCAATACAGACGACATTTACACAGGCTATGTAGAATAGTCACTAAAGCTATGTATAATAATAGCCTGCCCAAGCTATGTATAATAGTCACCTAAATGAAAACTGGTCGACTGGCTTTGCCTGCAAATGTTTCCCTGGTGCCAGCAAAAGACGTACTGACTCTTGTATAATATAGAATTGACTCCATTTCAACCCACAAAATCACAGCAGTTCCCAGTGTTCCATGCTTTTGTCATGTGCACTGGTATGATTCAGTGTTGGATAGATTCTTATAAGTTGCTTCAAACTCATTATGAATATATGAGCAAACAACAAAGAAATATTACATGTTATGTACTAGAGCCTTCAAGCCACAGCCTATAAACCAGAGTTGGTCTTTTGCCTACTTCAATAAGTTTTATTAAAGTAAAGCCTCATGAACGCAACACCGCATTGTCTATGGCTGCTTTCTATTAACACAGCAGGGGCTTGGAGTGTTGCTCAGATGGTAGCAGGTGTGCTTAGCATTCACAGAGCCCTGGGTTCTATCCCTAACACTGAATACCCTTAGCCCTGGTTGTGGCAGTGCACACCTGTAAAGGCAGAACTCAGGAGATCCAGGGAAGAGGATCAGAAGTTCAAAATCATCCTCAGATACACAGCAAGTTCAATGCCAGCCTGGACTATATGCCAGCCCCTCCAAAAAAAAATTTTATTATTGTCGCAGAGTTCAGTGGCTGTAACAGATCTCACAGCCTCCAGATTTCAAATATTATTATCTAGCCCTTTACAGAAAACAAAGTTGTTGCTAACCCCTATTCAAGAGCCTAAGCTCTAACCAACCACAGAGCTAGCCACTATGCCACCCTACTCAGTTGTTGAACATACTCGGCCACATACTTGGCCACTCTTTCTTAAGGATACTCTCTGTCATATTTGTGCATTGTCAATGAATTTGGCTTCCTCAACTTCAGACCATTTCCCTGGCTTGCCACAACACTTTTTTTTAAATCTTATTATTCTCTCTATTCAATTTTGGTTTGTAGTTTATGTGTACACACTGTATTTTAGACACTCAACGCAATAGTGAACATGCTGAGTGGTGATTTTCTCTCTGGTGTTGAAAGGCAGCACCATTGCTCTCTTGCCTTCTCTTATTCCTAGTAAATATTATGCTGTCTGTGTGGCCACAGCCATTTCCATCACAAAAGGCTTCACAAACCAGGATTACCTCATCCCAATAGAAACAAAGGAGAAAAAGAACTGGGCTGAAGGGAGAGCCAGAGCAAAACCATCTTTAATGATATCAAAGGAACTTTGAAATAACAAAGTTTATTTCTTTCAAATAAGTGTACCCTTCCTTCAAAAGACTATTGAGGGGTTGATGGTAGGGCCCTAAAACTGCTTTTCAGTTAAAGACAGTCATTGTGAAAATTAAAACTACAATTAAAGAAATTCTAAGTAGCAAAATATTTGCCTAAGTCAAATTAAATAGCACAAGAGAAAATACACAGCTTTTTAAGAAGGACATATAAAATCACAAGATAGCCCCTCCTTCATCCTCATAGCTAAACAGCTAGTTAGCCACTGTTTCCCAACTGACGTAACAAGGATGTTTTTGCGTGTATTATTTACAAGAGCAAATGCATGATTAATAAAGAGACGCAGTTTAAAATACTCTGTTTTAATGTTTTTGTTATGTAAGTGGACCCAGGTTTGTGAATAAAACTTGTCAGAAAAGAATGTGCAAAGTGGTATGAATCATGACTCCTCCCCCTAAGTGGATAGCACACAGTAGATATAAAGAGCTGACACGGGGGTGGGGTGGGGGGGGGGAAGCAGCTGGGCTTTTTATTTTTCTTAAATCTCTAATGCAACCTTCCTACCAAAATGCGCATATGTCACTTTTCCAAGAGGGAAAAAAAAAAAAAAAAAAAAAAAAAAAAACACTACTCATAGTTTCAAATAAAATTACAGGAAATATTAGAAAGAGCCCCCGCTTTTTGTTTGTTTGTTTCATTTCAATGAATGTGAAACATTTTTCTAGGCTTGCTTTGGTTGTTTGAAAATTTTATACATACATATAATGTGCTTTGATCAGCCCATCCTCCCATACTCTTCTCTCCAATTCTTTCTCTATCCCCTCCCCCGGTTTCCCTCTCTGCACATGTTTTTTTTTTTTTTTTTTTTTGACCCATTGAGTTCATTCAGTACTGACTGTGTACACATGGGTGTGGAACTATCTACTACAGCATTTTGCCAAGCCTTGAAATTGCTACTTTCGTTTACACATCGGCCATTAAAAGATGAGGAGGTCTCGGTCACTTTAATTAGTTTTAGCATAGAAAAAATAAATAAATGAAAGAATGAAAGGGTTTCCTGAGGTTTCTATTGCCTATATTAAAATGTCCTACTGTGATAAAATCTAGGAGTGCTCAAGTAGAATAATAAGAACTAATAATATAATAATAATATAAAAATAATAAATTCATGAGGTGGTAGGGCATCATGATTACATAGATGAAGATTCTTTTGCCAAGACTACTGACTTGAGTTCACCCCCTGGACCTCACATGATTTTAGAAGAGAAGCGTCTCCACAGGCTGTCTGCTGTGACCCCCACTCTGTGGTGTGCATGAACATGTACACACAAATAAATGAATACATAAATAAATACGCCCAATTTTTTATTTCACATAGGGTCTAGAGAGATGCCTCAGTGGATAAAAGTGTTTGAGTGTTTGCTGCCACGCCAATTTAAGTTTGATGCCCAAGACCTACTTGGCAGAAGTCAAGAACCTTTTCGTCAGTTGTCCACTGACCTCCACATGCCCTACCACATACATACACAAAATAATTGAATAAAAAGTAATCTTTAAAATTCACATAGTGGCGATGGAGATTCAGTTAACAGAATGATTACCTAGTAGGCATGAGGTTGCGGTTTTGATCCCAGCAACACATAAACTGGACATGATGGCACGTGTGTGTCATCCCAGCAATAGGAGCAGAAGATCATGGTCAACCTTGGCTACACAGAAAGTTTGGGGCCAGTCTAAATCACCTGAGATCTTGATTCAAAAAGTAAAATAAAATACATAGTATTAAAAGACAGACTCATTTCTAAGTCTTAATATTTAGAGTCTTTCTCAAACTTAAACCATCATTTTCCCTTGGCCTGGTACCCTTTTTAGAGTATAAACAGTGCTGGTTATGGGCAACAATGTTAAAAAACAAAAAAAGATATGTCTTTAGACTCACTACCCTTCCCTTTCAGTAACTCCTTCCTCAGTTTTGTTCTTTTCTTAAGAATCTAACATCACTTGGTGGACCCTCTGCTATCCACTGAATCTACCCCCAAACCTTATGATTTAAAATTATAAACTTAGCATTTCACATAGAAATTTGGAGGTTGATGGTTCTGCCAGGGTTTTCTCATGAATCTAGAGTTAATATGTCTTCTAGAATCTGAGTGCAGTAATGCACACTTAAAATCCTAACATACAGAGGCCAGGAAAAAGAGGATTGCTTCAAGTCTGAGGTAAGCTTGAGTTGCATAATGACTTCAAAGCTAGCTTGTGTTATATAACAAGACCCTTCTTGATTTCTTAATTCTAATTAGACACACACACACACACACACACACACACACACACACTCACATTAGTTGAAGTTGTAATCATGTGAAGGCTTCCTTAGACTGGACAATAATTCATTTTCAGCATGGGTCACTCATATATGGGTCACTTAAACACATAATGCTGGTCATAAGAGGTCTCGTTTCTTTAACAGAAGAAACTCTCCCTTGAGCTATTTGTGTATCCATATAATATGGCAACTAACTTCCCGAAGAATAATACAGAAACCTCAATGTCTTCTGTAACCCAGCCATGGGAGTCACTTCCACAACACCCTCTTGTTTATTCAATAACACAATTATTGTATGTCATTATATTATTATATATTATATTATACATAATATAATATATATGGGAAGAGATAATACAGAGTGTGACTATGACAAATCAAAAGCTAAAGGGAGCCATCATGGAAGTTACTCTTGACCCTAACTAACTGAACCCATCTACACTAGACTGCCCATTTTGTCCCCATCCTTGTCTCTAGATGACCTCATTCCAACATAATCAAATTTTTGTGCATTTATTTTCTTCTCTTTAATCTTTGCTAAGTGTAGCTTTGGTAACCTGATGAGTTAACTTTTGCCCATAGGTTCAGAGCATGTTTCAGGAGAGACTACCTTCTAACATATTCTCCTCGATCAGAGAGCAAAATCCAATGGCTTGACCAAGAACAAACTCCAGTAGAGAAAATAAACATAGGGAATACTGCAAACACATGGGCAAGTCTCCTGTTACTTAGTCCTGGGAAATCTCAATACATCAGCATATGACTGCTTTAAAAACTCCTGAGGCTGGATCTCTGAAAGAGAAAATTGGACAATAGAATAATTGTAATCAAAACAAGTTCTCACTTCAGCTCTCTTTTCCCATGCACATTTGTGTTTCTGTAGAACCTGGTGGAGAATAACCATCCATGGAATGAAAGAGGAAGTCCAGACAGACTTGACTCCTGACTAAATGATAATGTAGCTGCACTACACACCTGCTTTACAGAAACACAGCTTCAAAACAAACAGAAGAGAGAAAGAGCTGTTCCTCGCACGTTAGGTGAATGCACCACAGTCATTATAAAAGGAAACGAATTAGAAGCAGAACTCCAGGAAAATAAATAAATAACAGAGATTGATGACTTTTGTTGAGCTCCATCTTGATGATTGAAAGAATTACAAACGGTTGGATCCAAGATGGCGGCGGCCGGCGTGGACGTATTTTGATTTCTGGGTCAACAATCACAAGACGGCAAGTGTTCCAGGACACTGTACTAAGGGCACGACCCCTTCTAAATCTCACCCAGCTACACAGGGACCATGGAAGATGCCTGGGCAGGACGCCCCTTCCAAATCTCGGACACACTAGGAAGCCTCTGGAACCGGGAATCGGGATAACCCATCACCCCAAAAGGAGAGACCCCCGGTAAGTTTCAACCTAATACCCAGCAGGCAGATTCAGAAAACATGCAGAGATAATCCCCACCCTGCTGGGCACTCCCAGATCTCACACAGACGATCCAATTATCTGGGAAAGGTTGCGAACCTTGGAAGTGAGCGGAAATCCGCTGCAAAGTGCCTTCAGACCACAGATTGCAGTCTGTGACATCACTGGCCAGTTTCCAAGCTGCGGGAGCAGCAAGGCTACTGCAGCTAAACTGCAGACTTACCCGCTACAGGAACCAACCCCGTGCAAACTGCGAGATATTTGATTTTTCTTTTTTTTTTTTTTTTTTTTGGTTTTTCGAGACAAGGTTTCTCTGTGTAGCCCTGGCTGTCCTGGACTCACTTTATAGACCAGGCTGGCCTCGAACTCACAAAGATCCACCTGCCTCTGCCTCCCAAGTGCTGGGATTAAAGGCGTGCGCCACCACCAAGATATTTTGGTCTTAGGTACTAGTACAGGCCCTTCCGGCAGGGAATCAGAGCTTACTTGTAAACAGCTCTGCCACCTGAATTAATTAGGTCCCCACCTGGGAGGTGAGACTGAATGACTCACCTTATAGGGGTGGAGTAAGGCAACTCGAATCCTACACCACAGTGCCCCCTTTGGACCCAAGTCCAGAAGACAGCAAATTCCACATGGCCAGAGGCCAGAGACAAAAAAAAAAAAAAAAAGAAACAGAGCAAAATGTCTCCAACAAAAGAAAGCAACGCTATTCCGTCCAGCCCGAACCACCTCACCACAATTGAAACACATGAAAATGATGACAATTCTACAGTATGGAAAGTGATAAAGTCCCTTCAAGAAGAACTTAAAACTATGAAGGAATTCAAAGAAACCACAATCTTACAAGTCAAAACAACGGAAAACATCATTACAGAGCTCCAAGCCAAGGTGACCCAGCTTGAACAGGAAAAGGATAAAGCAATGAAAGATCTCCAGACAAAAACAAGCAAACTGGAGAAGGAAATGTACAAAACGAACACTACCATTCAGGACAAGAAAATAGAAATGGAAACAATAAAGAAAACACAGTCACAGTTAAAAGAGGAAATGGAGAATCAAGAGAAGAGAATAGGAACTACGGATGTGAGTATGAAAAATAGAATGCAAGAGATGGAAGACAGGATCTCAGGCATGGAAGATTCGATGGAAGAAATTAGTACAACATCCAAAGAAAATGAGAAAGCTAAAAAATCTCTCATTCACAACATCCAAGAAATCAAGGACTCAATGAAAAGATGGAACCTAAGAATTATAGGCATAGAGGAAAGAGAAGACTCCCGACTCAATGGTCCAGGAAATATCTTCAACAAAATCATAGAAGAAAACTTCCCAAACCTAAAGAGAGATGCCAGTAAAAATCCAAGAGGCTTACAGAACACCAAACAGATTAGATCAGAAAAGAAACTCCTCTCGCCACATAATAATAGAAACTCCAAATGTAGAGAACAAAGAAAGAATATTAAAAGCTGTAAGAGAAAAAGGCCAAGTCACATACAATGGCAGACCCATCAGAATCACACCTGACTTCTCCTCAGAAACTTTAAAAGCTAGAAGGGCCTGGACAGATGTCCTACAAGCCCTGAGAGAACATAGGTGCCCAGCCAAACTACTATATCCAGCAAAACTCTCTATCAACATAGAAGGAGAAAACAAGATATGCCATGACAAAATCAAATTCAAACAATATCTCCTCACAAACCCAGCCCTACAGAAGATCCTACAAGGAAAATTCCAACCCAGAGAAGATAACTATACCCAAGAAAACAGAGGAAATAGAAACCTCCACAGCAACTAAACAAAAGAGAAACACAAGACAGCCAGCTATACCAAAATAATGGGAAATAACAACCCCTGGTCACTAATATCCATCAACATCAATGGACTCAACTCGCCAATAAAAAGACACAGACTTGCAGACTGGATCCGTAAACAAGACCCATCTTTTTGCTGTATACAAGAAACACACCTCACTATTGAAGATAAACACTACCTCAGAGTAAAGGGCTGGGAAAAGGTTTTCCAAGCAAATGGACCCAGGAAACAAGCTGGAGTAGCCACCCTAATATCAAACAAAATAGACTTCCAACTGAAGTTAATAAAAAAAGACAGAGAAGGGCATTACATACTCATTAAAGGAAATATCCACCAAGAGGTCATCTCAATATTGAACATCTATGCCCCAAATAAAAGGCACCTACATTTATAAAAGAAACACTTCTAAAACTTAAATCACACATTGATCCAAACACTTTAATAGTGGGAGACTTCAACACCCCACTCACAACTATGGACAGATCATCAAGACAGAAGCCAAACAGAGAAATAATATGTCTAACAGAGATCATGAACCAAATGGACCTAACAGATATCTACAGAACGTTTCACCCAAACACAAAAGAATACACCTTCTTCTCAGCACCTCACAGAACCTATTCCAAAATCGACCATATAGTTGGACACAAAGATAGCCTCAACAGATACAAGAAAATTGAAATAACCCCTTGTATCTTATCAGACCACCATGGAATAAAGCTGGACTTCAATAGCAAAAGAATCAACAGAAAGTCTACACTCACATGGAAATTGAACAACTCTTTACTAGAGGACCACTGAGTCAGGGAAGAAATAAAGAAGGAAATCAAAGACTTCTTAAAATCCAATGAAAATGAAGACACAACATACCCAAACCTATGGGACACAATGAAAGCTGTGCTACGAGGAAAGTTCATGGCACTAAGTGCCTTCAACAAGAAAATTGTGACAGCTCATATTAGCGAATTAACAGCTAAACTGGGTGAATTGGAAAAAAAAAAAAAAAAGAAGCAAACACTCCCAAGAGGAGCAGAAGGCAGGAGATCATCAAACTTAGGGCTGAAATCAACAACTTAGAAACAAAAAGAACTATACAAAGAATCAATGACACCAAGAGTTGGTTCTTCGAGAAAATCAACAAAATAGACAGACCCTTAGCCAAATTAACTAAAAGACAGAGGGAGAAAACACAAATCAACAAAATCAGAAATGAAAAGGGTGAAATAACAACAGACATTGAGGAAATCCAGAGAATATTTGGATCCTACTTTAAAAATCTATACTCTACCAAATTTGAAAACTTAACTGAAATGGACAATTTTCTTGATAGATTCCACCTACTGAAGCTAAATCAAGATCAGATAAACAGATTAAACAGCCCTATAACCCATAAGGAAATAGAAACAGTCATTAAAAATCTCCCAACCAAAAAAAGCCCAGGACCAGATGGCTTTAGCACTCTACCGGACCTTCAAAGAGGAGCTAACACCAATAATTTTCAAACTCTTTCACCAAATAGAATCTGAAAGAACATTGCCAAACTCATTCTACGAGGCCACAGTCACCCTGATTCCTAAACCACACAAAGACCCAACAAAGAAAGAGAACTTCAGAGCAATCTCCCTCATGAACATAGATGCAAAAATACTTAATAAAATACTAGCAAACTGAATTCAAGAACACATCAAAAGTATCATACACCATGATCAAGTAGGCTTCATCCCAGGGATGCAGGGATGGTTCAACATAGGAAAGTCTATCAACATCATTCACCATATAAACAAGATGAAAGAAAAAAACCACATGATAATCTCGCTAGATGCAGAAAAAGCATTTGAAAAAATCCAACACCCCTTCATGCTAAAAGTTCTGGAGAGAACGGGCATACAAGGGCCGTACCTAGAAATAATAAAGGCAATATACAGCAGGCCAGTGGTCAACATCAAAATAAATGGAGAGAAACTTGAAGCATTTCCTCTAAACTCAGGGACAAGACAAGGATGTCCACTTTCACCATATCTCTTCAATATAGTACTTGAAGTTCTTGCTAGAGCAATAAGACAACTAAAGGACATCAAGGGGATAAACATCGGGGGGAAAAAAGAAGTCAAATTATCCCTATTTTAAGATGATATGATAGTATACATAAGCGACCCCAAAAATTCCACCAGAGAACTCTTACAGCTGATAAACATCTTCAGCAAAGTGGCTGGATACAAAATTAATTCAAAAAAATCAGAAGCCCTTCTTTATACAACAAACAAATGGGCTGAGGAAGAAATAAGGGAAACAACCCCCTTCACAATAGCCACAAACACCATAAAATGCCTGGGGGTAACTCTAACCAAGCAAGTAAAGGACCTGTACAACAAGAACTTCAAGCCCTTGAAGAAAGAAATGGAAGAGGCCTTTAGAAGATGGAAAGATCTTCCATGCTCATGGATAGGTAGGATCAACATAATAAAAATGGCCATCCTACCAAAAGCAATATATAGATTCAATGCAATTCCTATCAAAATACCAACACTATTTTTTATAGACTTGGAAAGACCTAACCTCTATTTCATATGGAACAACAAAAAGCCCAGAATAGCTAAATCAATCCTATACAATAAAAAAACATCTGGAGGTATTACCATCCCAGATTTCAAGCTGTACTACAGAGCAATAGTAGTAAAAACAGCATGGTATTGGTATAGAAACAGACCAGTAGATCAATGGAATCGAATTGAAGATCCAGAAATAGACCCACACACTTATGGCCACCTAATTTTTGACAAAGAAGCCAAAATGGCACAATGGAAGAAGGACAGCATCTTCAACAAATGGTGCTGGTCCAACTGGATGTCCATTTGTAAAAGAATGAAGTTAGACCCATACTTATCACCCTGTACAAAACTTAAGTCCAAGTGGATCAAAGACCTTAACATAAGGCTGGTCACACTAAATCTACTAGAAGAAAAAGTGGGAGAAACCCTCGAACTCATTGGCACAGACGACAACTTCCTGAACAGAACACCAACAGCTCAGGACTTGAGATCAACAATCAATAAGTGGGACCTCATGAAACTGAAAAGCTTCTGTAAGGCAAAGGACACTGTCATTCGAACAAAATGGCAGCCTACAGACTGGGAGAAAATCTTCACCAACCCCACATCTGACAGAGGGCTAATATCCAAAATCTACAAAGAACTCAAGAAATTAAATGCCAAGAAACCAAATATTCCAATCAAAAAATGGGGGACAGAGCTAAATAGAGAATTCACAAAACAGGAATCCCTAATGGCTGAGAGACACTTGAAGAAATGCTCAACATCCTTAATCATCAGAGAAATGCAACTCAAGATGACTCTGAGATTCCATCTCACACCTGTCAGAATAGCTAAGATCAAAAACTCAAATGACAGCACATGATGGCAAAGGTGTGGAGAAAGGAGTGCCATACTCCATTGCTGGTGGGAATGAAGGCTTGTGCATCCACTATGGAGGTCAGTCTGGCGATATCTTAAAAACTTGGTATAGCTCTGCCTCAGGACCCAGCCATACCACTTCTGGGTATACACCCAAATGCCTTTTCACGGAATCATAAGGAAGTTTCCTCATCTATGTTTATAGCAGCCTTACTTGTAATAGCTAGAAACTGGAAACAACCCAGATGTCCCTCAACCGAATAATGCGTCAAAAAACTGTGATACATCTATACAATGGAATATTATTCAGCTATCAGGAAGAATGAAATTATGCAATTTGCAGCCAAATGGATGGAACTAGAAAAGCTCATCCTGAGTGAACTAACCCAGACTCAGAAGGACACATATGGCATCTATTCACTTATAGTAGGATTTTAGCCTTATAGTAGAAAGTATCGATACTACAACTAACACACCAAAGGGAACTTGGACATAGACTTCTTATTTTTAATTTTTATTCTTTATTTATTTTTTATATATTAGTTATATTTTTTCTATTTTTTAGTCTTTTTATCTGTTGTATGCTTATTGGTTTGTTTGTTTAGTAGTTCTCTCTCCCGGGCAATGAGACACTTTTCTCTGACGGTACTGCTTCGTAGATCCCCAATGAATGAAGAGGCTCTTGGCCCTCATACAACCTCTCAACTGAGATGAGGTACTGTTATATAAGGACACCCCACCCCAGAGAAATGGGATTTAAGGGTTAGGAGGTAAAGAAAAAAAAATGAAATGTGATGTTTCGGCCTTTTACTACTAATTGTCATAAACTGTTTAGGATAGTTAAGAAATGCAAACTAATGGTTATGCAAGCCGGTCATTCTGTTAGGTACTATGACAGCCTATTATAGTTACTTGCTAAGCTAATCAGAAATAAACCTGCTAAGAGACAAGCAACATCTGCTTACCCTAATATAAGAGATAGATAGAGCCTCTTCAAAAACCTCAAGAGATGGGCTGGAGAGATGGCTCAGAGGTTAAGAGCACTGGCTGTTCTTCCAAAGGTCCTGAGTTCAATTCCCAGCAACCACATGGTGGCTCACAACCATCTACATTGAGATCTGGTGCCCAGGCATATATGTAGAGCAAATACTGTATACATAATAGATAGATAGATAGATAGATAGATAGATAGATAGATAAATGTTTAAAAAAAAAACCTCAAGAGATCTGCAGAATATGGCATTCTAAGATGTTTTCGTAACTTTAGATTTTTTTTTATATCAAGACATATCAACTCCTGACAGCACCCCCTATTCTCCTCCAAGTAGAAGATGAGCATCGAAGAATCTCCAGTGGGAGATGATTGAATTAGTCACAAGCCTATCTCTTGGTAGGAAAAGCCCCTTGCCCCAACTGTAGACAGAATGCTGTTCAAAAAGGACAAAACCTGGAAGCAGGTAAGTTGACAGCCTAGCTCTGCCAAGACAGGGTAGGTAAGTCCTTCACAACCCCTGCTCTACAATCAATGTCTGTCAGAGAAACGGGGCCAAACGACTGAAGATCGATGCTGTAATGCATGGAAAGAAAATGGGAACTGTCCAGGCAGCCACAGGTATGTCATTTCTTAGTTTGGGAAGCTGCAGTCCCTGTACTTCCTATAAAATCAGATATATTTATCCCTCTCAGGTCTCTGAGGTGGTTGAAGAACAGATAGCTAGAGTCTCATAGTTTTGAATTGTTTAGGAGTCAAGAGAGTGTTATAGATCTCAGAAGATACTTTTAAAATTGTGTTGCAAGTTAGTATGAATGTTGAGTCAGATATAGGCCTTTAAACTCATGGAGTTGTTTAGATAGTAGAATGTTAAAGTCAGGTACAAAATACATATGGACTGGTCATTGGGAATGTACATTAAGCCATATAACCCTCATAACTGTGGCCTAATCACCTCTGTCGTACTGTATTGTATTTGTTATTATAAGAGAAAGACCCATTTGTTGGACTGAAAGGGGAAACTGTAGGAGGAAATAAGATATACCTGAAACTTAAAAGAAAAAAAAAAAGGGAAGAGGATGGGGGGTTGAGGGTGGGAGGTTGGGACTGGAGGGGGAATAGGGAGGGGACTGCAATTGAGATGTAACTTGAAGAAATAAAAAATAAAGGAAAAAAAAGAATACAAACAGTAATTGTCAGCCACTAATAATAATAATTCCATTTACCGAGCATCTAACTTGGGCCATGTATTTCACTTGTGTTATCAAATATGTTTCAACAAGCCTGCAGGAAAGAGAAATTAGGACTCCCACTCGAAAGGGCAACATGACCTGAGGCAGATGGTTAATTATAAAAGGAGACCTGAGATTCTAACCCAGGTACACAGCAAAAAAAAATTTCTCCTCATCACCAACCTAATCTGTTGCCTTCAATTGTGCAACAGGATCTGAGGAACACATCTGTTATCTCAGCACTCAGAATGCTGACAAAGGAGGATCATGACTTTGAGTCAGCCTGGGCTCCATAGTGACCAGATTGTGTCTCAAAATAAAATAATAAAATAAAATGAGGTTCATTAACTGTTACCATGGTAACTAATGTAGATTGGTTTCTGTAAGGCAATGGTTTTAAACCTTCCTAATGCTGCGACTCTTTAACACAGTTCCTCATGTTGTGGTGACCACCAACCATAAAATTACTTAGTTGCTACTTCATAACTGTAATTTTTCTACTGTTATGAATTGTAATGTAACTACCTGTGCTGTCCAATGGCCTTAGGCGACCCACAGGTTGAGAACCACTGTCATGAGGGATTCTTGGGCCCATGCGCATAAGCACCATCATATTGGCTTCATGCAACTACTGGCTTGTCCCAAGGTCTGGTCTACCATTGTCAGGGACTTTGAATGATTCATTCCTAACCATACAAATTTCTTTGGAAGCTTGGAAAACATATTACTGGGTTAAGGTTCATCTCCGTGCTGAAACCTGTACATTGTGATATACTAAATTTGATCTCAACAAGAATGTAGGGAAAAGAAAAGAAAATCCTCACACTACTTAAAGATGGTTAAGTTAAATTTCTTGCTCTGCATAGGTACACAGACTCAAGAGCCAATTTTTTTCCATGAACGCCTATTTTTGATCCTGTAGCAATCTTCATTTTTGTAGGAGAACTCAAAACTGTAACAGAGGATTTTAATGACAAAGATAGCAAGCAGAAGAATTCACTTTAAGCATATCATCAACCCACTTGCAACTAGTTATCTTCCATGGCAATCAGTAAGAAATAGAGGCTTTTTACATCTTAATGAAAGTTTGAAAGCATTTTGATTCTTTGCGTGACATTCAGAATTTGTCTCCAATGTCAACGTATTTAGAGTGTCAGTATCTTCTGTGGTTTCGGCTTGAGAGGATGCAACAAAACCTACAGTTCAGTTATTTTATAGCACAGCTTCTCATATTTGATGGTGCATTTAAATCAGCTGGGGATTTCTTAGTTAAGACACAGGATTCTGTGTATCTCTCTGAGGATTTCTGAATCAGCAGATCTAGGGTGGAACCTAAGAGATTACAGCTCAGGTTGTCAATGAAACTGATATACCAGCCGAAGACCAACTAAAGCAGCAAGACACAAAATCCGTTGAAGTGAGGGGTTGTACTATTGTGTAGCAGTTTCCTCTGAGGTGAAAAGATCTTACATGTTGGAAAGAAGGAAGCTCATTAAGAAACAGGATGTTAGAAAGAAAATAAAACAGCAAGATGTTAGAGCAGAGATGAAACATCTCATCCTATGAGGAAGTTTGTTAAAGATACAGAATATTGTAGGGGGAAGTAAAGTACTCTATTTTCTATGGAGAAACTATTTAAGCTTAGGAACTAAAAAACTCAAGACATTCAAGAAGTCC
The DNA here is from genome assembly GCA_907164525.1 of Lophiomys imhausi. NCBI lineage: Eukaryota > Metazoa > Chordata > Mammalia > Rodentia > Muridae > Lophiomys > Lophiomys imhausi. The sequence continues at coordinate 6,911,761 of CAJQZJ010032332.1, forward strand.
CTGAAACTGAGATTCACTAGGCCCTTTCCTGCCCAAGTACATAAATGCTATAAGGACTTAGGAAAAACAATGTCAGGCAAGCTGAGCTGCCTAGAAGCTCAGAAAAACTGGGGTGTTAGAAAGGACACTCTCCTACCTGTTGAGCTACCTGTAGATTGTGTTGTGTGCTCCAGGCTGTCATGAGCTGTCATCCATGCTGCGGGTGGACTTCTGGTGATGAAGCTGTCTTTGAGTCATTCTGCTCCTGTAAGTAACCCCTCACCCATATTCCTATAAGTAACCCCAACAACCTGGTTCACCAAGTTGAATTTCAGTAGTATCCATACTTTGATCTGTCCTTGGTTCTTTACCTGGAGTGAGTGAGTAGACATTTGTTCATGTCACCCCAGGAATATTGTCACCTAACGGGTGCACTACAGCATAAGATCGCACGCTAGTTCAGAGGGACGAGCAGGAACTCTAGGGAAAGAGTGATCCCACAGGCATCAGAATCAGAGGTGGTGAGAGAGGCTGGCTTCCAATGAGCATGCGTAAGAGGATGAAAGGTGTCTCATCTGGAAATATCTGGTTTGTTTCACTTAGTAACCAAGCCACTCTGAAGACATCTCCTCCTCTGGCCAGCTGTGTCTGGACTGTAAGAGAAGGTATGTGGGGCCAGGAAGATCAGAGAGTGCTCAAATGCAAACAAAGGGGTCTATGGATTTTAATAGCCCTTGAAGTTTCTATGGCGAAAAGGGAAAGGTTTTGGTGAAGTAAGTACTTCAATAAAAATTCAAAGGCATCGGAATACACACTTGACTAGACAGACAGAGGATGACAGCTAGATGACAAATGCTATGATCTGGGTGCGCAGTGATGAAAGCCTGTGGGAGGTAGACACAGCACAAAGCAAGAGGAAGAGACAAAGGGAAAATGGCAGGAAACCTGGTGACTGAACTACAATGGCCAGTGCAAAGGAAAGGACACCGGACAGGACAAGGTGGCAAAACTCACTGAAGCTATAGGGGCAGAGGTGGTTGTCTTTGGTTAGACCACGCTCCAGTATTCCCAGGACAGCACAGGATCAGAGGGTACTGACTTTGGGGGAGGAAGGGAAGCATCCACTTTGGCAGTTCTTAAACTTTCCCTGGTCTCACACGGTCAGGATTCCAATTCTGAATCCCATTTGTGTCCAAAGCCATTTAAACTCCTCAAGGAGGGATTTCCTGTTTCAAAGAAAGTGGGGAAAAATATTTTTTCTAAGTTATTCAAAAGGTTTAAAATGCTTCTTAGACATCAAACAAGTCTTAAGAAATAATATTTTGATGATTTAAGTAAAATTAATCAAAAAAACGTGGATTGAATTTCCTTTCAAATGCACATGGTATTTAAAAAGCAAGGGTAAGAGTGCTTCAGGAACTGTTTTTTTTCCCCCCTCAAAACCAAAATGGCAAAAAAAAAATCCTTCAAACATTCACAATACAACCAGACTTGCCCTAATAATACTACCAGACTTGCCCTGCCCTGGTTGTTGTGCTATTGAATATCAGAATTTTTCCAGCCACTTTACATCTACGGTCAGGGAATCATGACATGGGTCTCTACAAGGCATAATATTTGCAGACTGCTTTGACATGGCACAATAAGGTAAGGCGGTTGAATCCATTGCAGGCTCTGATGAGGGTTTCAATACGCATCTGAGAACGCCCTTGTCTGCAGCCACCTGTGAAGGTGGATTTCATACTTAATGAGACAGTGTTCTCGGTAAAACCTCCGCCTCCCTGAAGAACTACAGAGAAGTTGACTAGCTTGCCAGCTATGATGGCATCCTGTCCACCAAGCTGCAGCTACATGCTCTCTCTCTCTCTCTCTCTCTCTCTCTCTCTCTCTCTCTCTCTCTC
>CAJQZJ010032332.1:6918093-6929039 GCA_907164525.1 Lophiomys imhausi
GTGTGTGTGTGTGTGTGTGTGTGTGTGTGTGTGTGTGTGTGTGTGTGCATTCAGGTTGAATCTAGGATCTTGTACCTGCTAATGGTGCACTTTGCTGATGAGCTACACTCCCAGTCCTAGCCATTCCATTTAAGGGATCCACGTGGGATAAAATCTCCCAAGGTACACAAAAGCAGAGGCTGAATAAGACATCATTCACATATTAGTTACTTATCTTGTTACTGTGGCAAAGTACTTGACAAAAGCAATGGAAGGGAAAAAGGAAAGTAGGCAGGCAGACAGCCAGGCAAGCTCCCAGTCTGAGAGTATGGTCCATGATGGCCAGGCAGTCCTAGCAGCAGAAACTTGAGGCACCTGGTGTGTAGGTCTGCAGTCAGGAAGCTGAGAGATGAACCCTGGCAATGGCTCATTTTTCTCCCTTTATGCAGTCTTGCACCAACCCACAGGATGGTGCTGACCACATTCTGTGTAGTTCTTCTCACCCAATTATCATAACTTAGATAATTCTTCACAGGCATGCCTAGAGGCTTGCCCACTAGGTGACTCTCCATCTTGTTAAAGTTGACAATCTAAGTTAATAATCACAGTTTGTAACAGAAAAAAAAGGATAAATAAAATATTCATTAATAGGAGAAATAAATTATACTATATCCCTAATGGGAAGCACGGAGATTACATCAAAAAGAACGAAGACTTTACATCTGCCTTGAAAGACCTCATCCTTTTGAGTCCTATTAAGAAAAGGACTTAGTTGCAAAATGGAATCCAAGAATACATCAAAAGTATCATGCAAAAATATAACACTCTCCTTTGTTTCCTTTTTTTGTACATGAGTGCATACTTATGAAGGAGACCTTACAGAAGGATGTCTGGGTTTGAACAAAAGAAAGGAACATCAGAGCAAGCTGTACAATTTCAAGTTAAGTGTGCTTTCATCCTTCAGTGGGCTAGTAGGATGAGTGCACTAGGTTCTCCACTCTGTGTAGTGATCCCAGCTTCAAGCTCTCTCAGTTTTGATTCCCTCTTCCCCATTTTGTTCAGAAAAGAAAGAAGGAATGGAAGGAGAAAGAGAGAGAAAGATTCCCTTAAATTTTATTTTATTTTATTTTTCATTTTACATCCCAATCTTAGCCTCCTCCTTCCCCTCCTCTGAGTCCAACCCTTCCACTCCCTTCTTCTCCCCTCACTCCCCTTCTCCACGGGAAGCCCCCATACTGTTCCACCCTAGTATATCAGATCTGAGTGCTTCCTCTTCCACTGAAGTCAGGCACCACAGCCCTGTTGAGGGGAAGTGATCAAAAAGCCGGGATCATAGTCCTTGCCAGAGACAGTTCCTGCTCTACTTTGCTAGGGCCCCACGTGATGACGAACCTGCCCATCTGTTACATATGTGTAGGGGGCCTAGGTCCAGTTCATGCATGCCCTTTGAATGGTGGTTCAGACTCTGTGAGCCCCCATGGATCTAAGTTAGTTGACTCTGTTGGTCTTCTTGTGGAGATCTTGTCTCCTTCAGGTCTTTCTATCCCTCCCTACCATGAAAGAAACATGTTTAAAACATACCAAAATGCATCAGGAAAAGCTCAGGTCACAAGGACTCAACTCTATACAAAGAACTACAGTCAACTAATGAATACCGAAAAGAGGAGAAATAGTCCTCTCCAGGAAAGAGCACACCAATTGGTTAGACAATACCAAATGGTCAGCCCTGAAAATTACATGGAAGTAGCATTATGCTGACTGAGAAGGTAGTATTTACATATTTAGAAATATATGTATATAGACATGCTTATATATGCAGCAACAATTAAAGAAAAAGAAGCCATAAATTTGAAAGAGCATAAGGTAAGAGTAATGAGGAGGGTTTAGGGAGAAGGAAAGGGAGAATTGATGTAACTATATTATAATTCCAAAACATATTTTTTTATTTTCAAAAAAATGAAACAAAGAAGACTGGACATTGGGAAGGGATGGGAAGGAGAGGGGCAGATCTGAGAGTAGTTAGAGCAGTGGTTCTCAACTTTTTTATGTTGTGACCCTTTGATACAGCTCCTCATGTTGTGGTGACACCTCCAATCATAAAATTATTTCATTGCCACTTCAAAACTGTAATTTTGCTACTGTAACGGATTTTAATCTAAATATATGATATGCAGAATATCTGATATGTGACCCCCAAAGGGGTCACGACCCACAGGTTGAGAACTGCTGAGTTGGAGGGAGGATGGGAGTTAATGTAATCAATATACATTATATGAGATTCTTAAAGAATTACTAAAATTGTCATATGAAAAACATCTTTGCAGTATCTCAAAAGCAATTGTTTGAGCAATCCAAGAGAGCATAAATTACAGCTTAAAAAAAATCAATCACAACACACCCTCATTCTCTTTCCGATATTCTTCTATGACTCAAGTAACACATGGATAATTCTCATGTTAGACTCAAACCATGCAGATGTTTGTATAAATGAGAAGATGAATAAAATATTTCATACTGTTATTTCTACTCCCCGTCCAGAGGAAACCATCTATTAGATGCTATTATTTTCTAATAGCCCTTCTGTGCATTCTATACATACACATGGACATACAGTCTCCAAAGAAATATTATTCCTACTCAGAAGAATAACTAGATGAAGATTCAAAATTAGAAACTTATTATTGTTGGGAGATTTGGTATTGGGAAACTTATTTCAACATAGATAAAAATTAAAATAACCCATAAAAGCTGAAATTTATACATACAGGAATCATGTAAGGCAAAAAGTATGTTTCTGTATTAATTCCTACTACTGGAATGCTGAATTTTGCTACTTTTATCTTAGTATGCTGGCCTTGTGCACAGCTTGAAAAACAACGTCCCATTGATCAAAGGATCCAGGTTGAGAACAAGGGAATGAGAAAATGAGCCACACAGAGAGGCAGCCCTAGAGTTGGAACACCAGTTAGCTGGGTAGTGTCCAGGAAACAAAGGTGGTAGAGAAGGTGGGGATGTAAAACTATAAACCACTCATAAGCATATTCAGCAAGTAAAGAGAATATACAGAAAACTTTGTAGAAAAAGGGTGTGTTGGGGATCCAGCTTGGTTTGCTAGGCTTGCATTAGTGAATGGATGGGGATAAATTTCCCCAAACTTCAGGGAACTGGATGTCACTGAGGACCACTGGCAGAATCTTGGGGCCACTCCGTACATACATCACAGTTGCTCTGTCTCAACAGCCAATAGAAATGGTGAAGAAGGGCCTTGGGGGCACGCCTAAGCTGAACATGTCAGAACAAGAATCATTCCCATATAGACAAATGGATGACATCAAGTAGGACTGACAAGTGCTACATGTACAGAAAGAGATGAGTAGTTGATATTAAAACATGCCAATTATGACAGAATCAGGTCTGGGAAGCATAAGGCCACTGCTATAAGGCCTAGCTGCCCTCTAGTGGAATCCAAGCCATTTCAGCAGCCTTCTACAAGAAACACATTGAACCAGTTTTCACATGGGCATAACAGGAAGACTGTAGGCTTTCTACAGAGGAAAAATACATCCTAAAGCAAGACCCTTATCTATCAACATGTTATCAACATAATAAAATCTCTGATAATGGAATTTCTTTTAAACAGAACAAACTAATAACTTTCATTTGTTTGATACCAATCTACAATCCCTTTCTATCATTTCAAATATCCAAAGCCTCATTTAAAAACAAGTTTGTTCGTTTGTTCTGTTTCCTAAACTTCTTTAGTCGCAAAATTTAACCTGACTTGAAGTCACTTGATGGTAAAATTTCAAATGAATTTCCACAAAGGTGTTTACTTTCTTCATGAATCCCTCTTAGTGTGATTATCATGTTTCATTGAAAATGTCTATTGACTATAGACGCTGGTTCTGACCACAAGAAAGGTGTCATATAGCATAACAAATGTACCTTTTGTCTTTTTAAACTCCTAAAATGTAAAACTAAATTTAAACTCACATCTTAATATGTCAAGATTCAAGTATCCCTAAATTTTTAGCAAGAGGATCAGGCAGTTTAAAGACAGAAAACATCCTAACATTTCAATTTTGAATTACAGGGATGTCACCAAAAAAAAAAAAAAAAGACACATATTATTGAGTAACAAGTACTTTTTTTCCCACACAGCCTCAAATTATCTAAAATTCAGCTGTAGAGCAGTGAGGAATCTTAACAAAAGGCATGAACAAGTTCTCCTGACATCTCCAACACAGCCATCAAAAAAAAATGTCCTTATTATGTGGGGGAGAGGTGAGGAGTGCACATGTGCATACATGTATTCACATGTATGTGAAACATGTCTATGAATCAGGATGTGAACATAGGCTGTTGATGTCCTCGCGCTCTCTGCTTTGAATTCTCAAGAAATACACAATGCAGTGGAATTGAGAGGACTCTGTCTCTCATGGCTATTTTTCTTCATATAAATTGTTTAAAACTGAGAACAGAGGGAAAAAACAGATGAGGCTTCTATGCAATGATTCTCCCTTTCAAAGAGCACAAAAAAAAAAACCAATAATCATCATTTTCCACTGAAACCAAATCAAGGAGAAGACGCTGTGTGTGCTGCAGGCCCCTCACAACTTATATGGAAAAATTCAACAGTCTCATTCCTTGGACTCTTCTGATGTTTGTGTGGCACCGGGCCAGAAGCAAGTCAGGGCAGAAAGAGAATGAAAACTTTCTGTTTTATCTGGTGTGCTAAAAACAGACTAAAGTACAGCATCCTCTCCCAAAAGCAGTATCTTGAATTAATTTAGAATTAGAAACTCTGACACAGTGCTTATCGTATTATTCGGTGAACATGTGTGTGTGTGTGTGTGTGTGTGTGTGTGTGTGTGTGTGTGTGTGTGCTAAGCACCAAACACTGTCCTAGATCTCGTGAACAAGGCGAAGTCCTTTGAGTCCAGAAGACGTGAGACAGTGTTATTCATGTTGTACAAGGACAGAGGCAAGTTTAAATAGGAGCAAGGGTAGCATGCAAGCCCACTCTACTTCTCTATCTACAGACCCCTGGCACCCTTTACACTGAATTCTCGACCGATAAGGCCAGGGGCATTTGCAGAGTGGAACCAAGGAACATTTCAGAGCCAGAGAGTGCTCACACGGCAAACTTCCCAAAGTGAGAGACACTACCAATGGCCCTCCAGAAGCTGAAGGGGTGGGTTTGGGGAAGACTGAGATCCCAAAGCTAAACACAGCCAAATCCAATTCTAGATTATTTTATGAGCATTTATTAGAATGATAGGGAAGGAGTGTTAATATTTATTTATGATTAGTACATGTATTATGGTCTTCCTCAAGGGCTTACCTGAAAGTGAACATTTGAGAAAGGTCTCCTCCTAAATGATAGAAAGTTACCCCCAAGAACTATGCACCTTGGTTTTACAATGACTCCGTTTTCTTGCCAAAAACCTCAGAGCACTTAGTGAAGGGCCTAGATTTCCAAGGAGCAGTAGCTGGATGGGAGGTGTTTCCAGAGCCTCTTGAAATTTGCTAAAGAAAGATAAAGGGGTCACCAAAGGCCACAGACACATTGTATAAGGTCTGTCTTTATGCATATTTTATAGACACGGGTAGTAAAAAACTCGAGATGTTACAGTTCTGTTAGCTCTTGGCTCTCAAGAGCCTGAGACTGGCCAAAAACTCAGGTAAACAAAATACCAGCTGAAAACTCCTCTGCAAGAATGCTTCAGAATATTGTACCTGGGTTTTGGCTCCAAGCCACCACAAACAGAGTACGTGGGCCTTCTGGCACTGAAACAAGAATATCCGTGGGAGATATCAGGGGAGTCAATGGCTTAGGGGACTGATAATGGGATATGTTTTGCCTCTTATCTTCTGGCTCACATTAAACCCAGGTGGAAAGTGACTAAAAATGACCACCTTATTGTGGCCTCTGGGCTGGGTAGTTTCTTCGCAGGTCCTGGTAAACAAGAATCTACCTCTCTCCAACAAATGGCCCAAAAGAGAAACTTGGACCAAAGAGCTGACAGATCTGCCAAGAATTCAATGAGCCATAATATTTTTTTTGAAAAGAGAGAGAGAAAAAAAAGAAGAAAGAAGGAAGGAAGGAAGGAAGGAAAGAAGGAGATGATAAAAATTAAAAGGAAAAATAAACAGTGGTTAATAAAGTTCTTTTCACTAGCAAGTGTTTTAGAAACTAGCACAAAGGCTATTCTGGAGGTAAACTCACTTTTGGTCTTTTGTATAGAAGGGATTTTGTATAGAAGCAGCCAGGTAAGGGATCTCAAAGCCAGTTACTAGTTTCTAGATTACAACATGGAGGACAGCATCTCAGCCACAAGTTTCTTAGGCAGAAAGAGAAGAGACAGTGCTGGATTTAATCAACACCTCCCAAATACACTGGAGATTGTCTCATGATCACCTTGACCAGAAACCTTTCCTTCTCTTTTTGTAATCTTACCTACAACTGTCCTTGTTCGTTCCCGGTCTCAACATCATTGCCACTTGGAGCTGGGTATCCACAATGACTCTAGACATTGCCAAATATCCAGATGGAAGGATGCAAAATGGCCCCATGTTTGGAAACATCATTCTCAGGCAACCAAATGAGACAGTGAGAAGATTGCTGGAGCTGGCAAATTTAGGGTTAGCCCACTTCACGCTTCTGCCCACATGACATGGGCAAGCTATTGCCCACATAGAATCTCAGTGTCCTTGTGTGTGCCCCCACTAACCTACTGAGGTATTGGGAGGGTTAAGTGAGTTACAGCAAGGCACTAAGTGGGTTTCCAATTTCAAGCTAGCTTTCTTCCTGCTTTGGGACTCTGTCAAAATAAAGACCCTTTAAGTCTTTGAAATATTCTCCTCTCTACTCTCTGTCAAATTTTAATTGCTTTTCTAGTATGCCTTCTTGGCTTAATCACTTAAGTAAAATCAAAAGACATGACATTACAACTTAGATTTGTACTAACTAGCTAAATAAACTTGGACGAGTTATTTAGCCCCCGCCCCTTTTCGTTCTGACTCTCTGATGTTAAATCAGCATCATCATCTTGGTATCTACAAAACTGAGTGATGTTTCATTACTTCCAAGCTCAAAAGCCTGACCTGTCCCTACTACTGCTTGTGAGTCATGGAAAACATGGGATTGCAGACTCCCTTTGCTTTATTCAATCAAGTTCATATCTTATTAAATTGATTCTCAGACATGCCTGTGCATTAAGATGCCTTGTGAAGATTTGCAAAGCAAACAGAGACTTGAGGTATCACCTCTAGAGACTTTTCAGTTAATAGGTTCAAGGCGGGCCTCTAAAAACAGCAGCCAGCTCTAAAAATAAAATAATCAACTTCTCAGAAGATGCTAATATGTAGCTGGAATGGAAAGATCCACTATCTTAAATTCAGACTGTTCAACCTAAGTAGAGCACCTACGTACCATCCCCAACTCATGACTGATTCCCACCTCCCTCCAAAATTTTGCCCAGTTACTGCCTGTACCTGGATTGCATCCCTATCTTTTCTCATAGCATCAATGACTTTTTCTCATTCAAAACTGACGCCCATTAGGAAACCTTTTCTCTCTCTTCTTGTACCTAACCACATTCCTGGTAAGTTCATAGAAACGAAATGTCTGTGGAAACAAGAATAACCAAAAGTATGCAAGGCTGTCCTTAGGAGGAAAATAAAATTCCTTAGAACTTCTACAGCAAAGATCAGGAGTCTCCTCAACAGTTTCAAGTCTTCTTGTTTTGTAGATGTCAGAGACATTTAATCAACCAAACAGTTTAGATCCTTTCTTCCTTTTTCTTTGATGGTTTTAGTGTGTGGTTTATTGTTCTGTTTTATTTTTGTGGGTGTTGTTTGCTTTTCTGGTTTTATTTTTTTCTTTTTGAGACAAGATGTCACTTTGTAGCTAGGATAACCTGGAACTCTTAGCAATCTTCCTGCCTCAGGCATCCAAAGTGCTGAAATTTTAGGCAAGAGCCACCATACCCAGATAAATATTTATTTTTCAAACCATTGAGTCAAAAATTTGTAAATAAAGGCAATTGGAAAACTATTACATGATTGGCTGGCCCACAATTTGGAATTGCCACTAATCAAGAGTCATCACCTCAAGAAAAAGTGGGACAGAAAACATCATCATATGCTGGTTGCAAACCTACCTGCTTGGATAGAAATTTCAGTTCTGTCCTGTATTAGCTATGTGACTTGGAGCAACTTATTCAATGATTCTATACTTCTATTTCTTCATTCATGAAGTAGAAATAATATTATATTTTAACCCTTACTGTTTTGTGAAATAACTATTATTAACAGCTAGCATATAATAAGTGTTTGATAACTATTAACTGTCTTTGTGGTTATTACTGTTGTTGCTTTTAATGTTGTAAAACTCAAAGTGCTGTACAGTGGTAGAGAGCACAAAGCTGATGGGGTATTAGAACAGTAGTTCTCAACCTTGGCTGGACATTGGAGCAACACAGGGAGCATTTCAAAAACAAGAAGAGGTGGTGAGGTGGCTCAGAGAATGGAACTGCTTTCCTCCAAGCCTGACAACCTGAGTGTGATGCCCAGGACCCACATAGTGGAAAGGGAGAATAGATTCCCACAAGAGACCCGTGGGCCTCCAAACGAGCTCTATGGCATACATGTGCTCACACATGCAGATACACACATAAATACATGTAATTTTTAAAATGTTCTCAGGCAGCAGGGCGTGGTGGCGCACGCCTTTAATCCCAGCACTCTGGAGGCAGAGGCAGGTGGATCTCTGTGAGTTCAAAGCCAGCCTGGTCTACAAAGTGAGTCCAGGACAGCCAAGGCTTGGTACACAGAGAAGCCCTGTCTCAGAAAACAAAAAATAAGTAAATAAGTAAATAAATAAAAAATTTCTCAGGTTTACTACACTTTAGACTAGTTTTCTCAGAATTGCTAAAGACACAACACAGGCATTGGTATTTTCCTCAAGTTCTCCAAGTGATTCAGGTGTGTAGTTTTCATTGATGACAAATACATAAAACGAGTAACAAAATTTTTATTAGAGAAAGGTGGCAGAAGAGAGCATATTATATAAAGAAGCACATGTCTGCTTTGCCCTAGTGGCCCCCAGTGTATGAGGAGGCTCTTGGCCCTCATATGACTGCTGAACTGGGGCAGGGGACTGTTATGTATGTAGGGACACTCCACTCCAGAGGAGTAGGATGGAAGGGATAGGGGGTATAGGGTGGGAGGGAGGGACAGGGAAGGGTGGAAAGAGGGCACTGTGATGGAGATGTAACCTGAACTAATAAATAAATATTTAAAAAATAAAAATAAAAAAAGGAAAAAAAGAACCACATGTCTGAAAGGAAGCCATACTTACATACATATCTTGGAGATAAGGAATATTTTTAATATCTTACATGTAAATCTTATATACATACATACATATCTTGGAGTGAAGGAATAAGTTTTAATATGGAGATAAAATATAACACTTCCTATTTTCTCATGAATTTGGCATCACAGTCTATTTGCCAATCTAATATACAAAATGCTATGGAAATGGGAAGGAAAAAATTTTCCTGAAATTTAACATTGTGGGAAAATGACTATAAAGCCATTTTGGATAGTACCCAGTGAGAAAAGTAAAGCTTTGGAGAAGTCTAGGAATATATAAATGACCACTACCAAGAACTTAAGACTAGAGAAATTGACCTAGAATAGGATGTAGTTTGGTCTATTTTCTGCTTTTTTACTAAAATACCTGAGTGAATATTTTACAAAGAAAACAGAATTGTTTGGCTCACAGGGTTTTTTTTAAAGATTTATTTATCTTTATTTTTTTGTGCATTGGTGTTCTGCCTGCATGTATGTCTGTGATAGTGTCAGAGCCTCTGGAACTGGAATTACAGTCAGGAGTGATCTGCCATGTTGGTGCTGGGAATTGAATCCTGGTCCTCTGGAAAAGCAGCCAGCGCTCCTAACCACCTTGGCACACAGTTTTAAAGTCTCAAGGTCTAATATCAAACAGCTTTAGTAAAGATTCTTCTGGTTATGTCACAGCATAGAACAGTGGCTCTCAACCTTTCTAAAGAAACTCTTTAACACAGTTCCTCATGTTGTGGTGACCTCCAACAAAAAAAAAAATGTTTTGTTGCTCCTTCATAACTGTAATTTTGCTACTGTTATGAATCATAATGTAAATATCTGTGTTTTCCCACGATCTTAGAGGACTCCTGTGAAAGGTTCATTTGACCCCAAGGGGGTCGCAATCCACATATTGAGAACCACTGACATGGATGATGGATTCATGGAGAAAGGGCATGGAAGAATGATAATCTGTTAATACAGATACATAGAAACTGTGGAGGAGTCAATCCTGTGATAACAGCTCACTCTCCCAAGAACCAGGAGAGCAGTATTAGTCTTCTGAGCTTCCTCCTGCAACAATTGCCTTTCAGAGTGTCTTGCTTCGTAAAGACCCCACCATATCAATACTGCCACACTGAGATCCAGGATTCCAACACATGATGACCCTTTGGAAAACACTCTCAGGCCATATCTAAACTGTAACAGATTAAAATATTTTCAAACTATTTCCTAATTTTCAATTAAGAAGCCAAAGAATTTTTCAATAAGGAATCTTGAGAAACCAAGGAATAGTTATTTATTGCTGAAATTTTTTAAAAGTAAGTCCACAGAGAATAAGCATCTTGTTTCACAGTCTAAAGAAACATGGAAACCAGATGAATTAAAATCTAATAGACTCTACTGAACCCTTGTTTCCTCAAGAAAACTCAAGCCACAGCTTAAAAACAGAGCACAAAATGACCATTAAGTATCATTATATAAATCCACTAATGGAAAGGAATATACATTTTCTGTTCTCACTCCCACAATTGAATGTTGCAGAAGAGCCTTGTTACCATTCAGGATCCAACACTTTTCATAAAAAGTAAGAAGACTCTCTATTGACAGACAAC
>CAJQZJ010032332.1:6929049-6942889 GCA_907164525.1 Lophiomys imhausi
AGTGTTCAGTTTGCTTAGTTGCCTCTAAAGGGCTATTAAATGGATCAAAACATAACTGCAAGAGGAAAACTTCCACTTGAGCCTGGATGCCCTATTGTGTTTCCCTTGGTGCTTGCTGTTACAGGACTATGGAACAATGCAAGACCACTGCATAGAGCAGAAGGAGCCTTGAATCATAACAGCTGTGGTCTCAATGCCCACTGTGAAATTCTGCACAGCTCTGGATCATGACTGGAGCGGCACCTGTGCAAAACAGGTTTCTTCTGATCCCCCAGAAAGCCGTCTATTTTACACAGGCCTGAGCTGTGTTTGTTGTCATAAGCCAGTTCTCTGTCTCGGAATTTAGACAATCGCTCAACTGCTCAGTTTCACCCCTCTACAACAATCCAGGGAGTTCATGGGAGATCTATCAATGAGTCAGTTCATTCCTGCCTCACCCATCCATTCCCTATGTAACTCGCTGGGCAAGATAACTTTCATAGAGATGAAAAAGAATATCCTTTGTCTACAATACCTAGAGGCTCTTTATGAAGTCAAATCTTCCACAATATAGATGACATAGGGGGAGAACTCGGGGACATGATCATTCCACTTCTGCAGGGTTATTTCAAAAGCAAAAGATGCACACTTCCCAGAGGAAATGGTTACCAAATTGAAGCCATCACTTACACTAAAAAAATTCCACGGTCTCTGCTTCTAAAAAGTTAGAAAAAAATGTCTTTCTTGGACGCTACAGAAAACATGACTAAGACAACTCTTCAGAGGTCTGCAATAGGAAAAGGAAATGTCAGAACCAAATTTTCAGGCCCAGTTATTCATCTCATAAATAAATTTTGAAGATGGGCTTGCCGTATAAAAGCTGAGAAGTACAGTGTTTAGCAATTATACAAACCCTTAGCGCTTGGCTCCTTGAAAGCATTTCTGCTGGTCTTGGAATGCTCTCTGCATCCAAGTAGCTGACAACGTTTCTTCTAATTATCATTAATAACCCAAGACTTTAAGGAAGGTATGAGTTTTCCTTGCATGAATAAAGAGAATCTGGCTTACTTCCATTTTTTCCAGCTCTACTATGAACCAATGGCTGCTGACTTTTCTGCTTACACACTACTCTTATGTGCTTTTTAAAAAAATAATAATTTGTTATTCAGTTCAGGGTGAATTTAAAGATCTTTAAGAAGCCTTACAGAAGTGCTTGTACAGAAGTAACATAGTTGAACTCTCATCAGGTGACAATTGTAATAATTGTTCATTGTTACCATGCCTGGCCACTGGAGAATGCCTACAAAGTAGCATGCTGTTGTTTCACATCATCATTATCATAGAAAAAATGAATGCCTGAAGACTCCTAGTGAATTTTCCAACACTTACTGTCTCACTGATCTGTGCAAAGGGTTACAAAAGATGCCTGCAAGGCTGAAACTCTGCCCTCTAGGGGTTTACAGTTTTTGTCAGTGTACCACACTTGAAATGGTGTGTGTAGCATTATGCAAGGCACCACAAAAGAGTTCCAGAAATAGAAAACATACCTTATATTTAAAGAAGATTCAATAGAGTTGAAAAAATGAGATGAATGCTAGAAAGGCAATCATCGAGGGCTGGGAAGAGAAATGGTCCAAGAATGCAGGGGTGCCTTTAACTAGGATTTAAAAGATTGATCAGATATGTGTAAGGAAGGCATCTAAGAAACAGGATACTAGAAATGAAGATGTAAAGGTAGAAATGAGTACAGCACTCACGAAGGACTTAAATGGTGTTTTGTCCCCTCCCTTTTTTCTTTTGGTCTTATCAGATATATTAGTAAAAACCAGGCCAGAGTTATTTGGAAGAATTTCAACTCATCAACATGAATTTGCTATAGAAGTATAAAAACAAGGGAATCACAAAGTGAGTGAATGGTAAGAGATATATCAGTGAACAAGTCTCTCTGAAAGAGAAAAAAATGTGGGGAAGGCTGTAATTATAATCCAGTCTACTAAAATAATGCTACAAGAACATAGGATCCTGGGGCAAGAAGAGCCCAGGAAGACATGGTTTCTTTCACTCAGCTATGTGACCATTCACATGTACAAAAAGAGAAATGGGAAAGTAAGATTTAAGACATGGGTACCATACTGTGAGAGGGCAGATGTTTCAGGGTGATTCACAAATTTCTCATCCTTGCACATGAGCAATCACTTAACTTTCCCATCCACCTGCCCACATAATTCTACACTCCACATGCCCCCATAATTCTACACTAAACTTATTGGCTTCTAGTAAAGTCTATTCATGTTACAAACCTAGTCAGTCTTGAAGCGAACTTGCCTTCTAGGGAATGTAACTCTCCATCATCCAGGTAGGTCTCCAGTTGTCATTCACTCCTGTCCCACCAAAAAGTGAGGTTCTTGTGCTCACCTGGCATGGAGAACTCTTTCAGTATTCTTGGGATCTCCTTATAAACTTTAAGCACTTTCCCAAGCAGAATATTTGCCTAAGTTAATTCTATCACATTCAAGTTTCTAAATCTTTTTAAAAGGGATGGGGGTGTCGGTGATAGTTAAAGGGTATAGAATTTGTTATAAAAGATAAATTCTGGAGATATATTTGTTAAGAAGTATCTATTCTTGCTTAAAGCAGGTCTTGGGCTGCAGCTTGGTCGTTGGGTGCCTGCCTAGCATGTACAAGGCCCTGGATTTGACCCCAAGTGCTACATAAGACAAATGTGCTGAGGGAGATCAATAACCTCAACACTCCAGGGGAGAACTGGGAGGATCAGAAGTTCTAGGTCTTTGCTATATATCAAGTTTGAAGCCAACTTGGTCTACAGGAGATACTGTATCAGAGAGAGAAGGAAAGAAAGGAAGGAAGGAAGGGAGGGAGGGAAGGAGGGAGGATGGGAGGGAGGAAAGAAAGAAAGAAAAGTGAGAGAGAGAGAAAGAAAGAAAGAAAGAAAGAAAGAAAGAAAGAAAGAAAGAAAGAAAGAAAGAAAGAAAGAAAAAGTGTTGAAAGAAAAGATTCTTTGTCTTCTGATTCAACCTAGCCCTGGTTTCTTTCTCAAGTAGTCACAGGAGACAATGAATGCCTCCACATCTCAAAACAGTATTTTTTTTTTTTAAGGAAAGACTTGCTGTAGCTTAAAGTTTCAGCTCAAGGTTGGGAGGTACATCGCTATAGCCTGAGAAAGACAGTGTGAGCATGTGGAGGAGAAGGCTCCTTGCCTCAGGGTGGGTAGGAGACAGAGAAGGGAGCAAGTCTGTGCTGAGAACGTCTTCCTTCTTTATTATGGGGCCCCAACCTGTTGGATGGTGCCAACTACACTTAAGGCAGGTCTCCCTTCCTTAGCTGGTTATCTCTGGAAATATTCTCACAAACACACCCAGGAAGATGTTTTACCAGTTTCCTGGGCATTTCTTGACCCAGTCCAGTTGACAATCAAAATTAAGCACCACAACAGTCTACTAAAATCTGTTAATGTTGGAACATTCCAAATCCTGTGGGATTGTAGTATAGACCTCCTGTGTTTCCTGTCATTGTTCAGAACCAGCCTCCTTGAATGTCAGCCTTTCCAGGCCATACATCAGTCAAAGCAAGGAGGCACACCTTTTGATCACTGAACCGACCTAAACATATTTTAAGGTTAGGAAGTCTTTAAGAAGACTTGAAGATCATACCCCACTCTTTTCTGTCTTTCTCTTTCTCCTTCTCCTCTTGTTCCTCTCCCCCTCCTCCTTCTTCCCTCTCTTTCTTCCTCCTGCCCTAAGTCATCTTCCTTTGCTATGCTCAGAACAATTATGTTCACAGTTAGAATCTGTGAATGGGAGAAGAAACCTGGTTCAGTATTGATCCTGGGATGTCACAAGTAGCTATGTGACAACCAATTTGGGGCATCAACCAAGATCAATTCTGTCTTGTTGGTTGTACTGGTAACTTGTTCACAACTTGCCTTGTGTGTTTTAAATAATTGTCTCACTACTTTTCCTCAACTTTTGTAAGTCTAGTTATTATTTTTATCCACTAAAATATAAAATCCTTAAAGTTATCAATGATATTGTTTCTTTTATATTTCTTCCAATTCATCATAATAATCCATTCCTCAGTAACGGTATTAGTGGATGAACAACTACTAGGCATGAAACCTGCTGAGTATTATTTGCTTCAACTCTGTAGTTGTAGATTATAAGAATACTTTGAAGGGAAAAAGTAGTGAGAAGTCTTTGGGTCAAAGAAAGAAGTCAAATAAAAACACATCAAGGAAGAGAATAAAAATAAATGAAAATAATATGGAGAAAAAGGGCCCTTTGAAGGGAAAACAAAAGCATATGACAGATTGATGAGGGAAAGCTGAGCCGTTCCAATGGACACACAGGGGGGAATGATTCCTGGTTCAAGTGTTTTCAGCTGGAACCAGAAAAGGGAAACGCAACTGGTGATTAAACTTGAATCTATTAGATTGAACTACAAAATGCTGCGAATGTGTGACTGTTCTTCACCTGTGAAAAAAGCAACGCTACATGATTGAACCATTTCAATGGAATCAGAGAGTTCCCTTGATGATTTTCCAACTAGAGGAGGATGGTTGAACACATGATTCACTTATTTTGTTGTTTCATTTTTCCAAGTAGCTTTAAGTAAATTAAAATATGAGAAAATACTAAGGTTATCAGTAAAACACGCCAAAATCAGCTCCATTTATTTCTTTCCATATTTAATATATATGTATATATATTTAAATATACACTGTATATTAACTATGAATTCACATTTCAATTATGACAATCCACTAATTATCAAGTAAGTGGCTCTCAGACGGGATAAGGTATTTCTTTTCACTTGTCTATGTGTATACCACAGCCCGCAACATATATATATATGTATATACATATATATATATATACATACATACATAGGAGATGAGAGATGAGGCAAAAAGAGGGATGGAGAAGTTCTGTTTTGTGACTTTATTTCTTCCAAGAGAATGACAAACTGATGTTAACAATACATTAATTTTTTTTGTCTTTGTTTATTTCTTTTAAAAAGAAAATAAGAAACAGATACTTAACAGTCAGGAATAGAAAATACCTCATGGATGTGGGGTTTTATTGAGAGCTCTGTGCCCGAGTTAAAGACATTCGTGCTTGGATTCACCAACCAGGTTCAAAACTCCTACATATCTCTTCCACCCCCAGCATTTATGGCTCCAGTTTTCGTTTCAGAAAATGAGAAGTGCTCGAGAATTGTGCTCTTCTTTCTCTTTCCTGCCTGCTGTAAGCACATCCACAGTCTGTTTTTTTAATGCAATGGAAATATTCAGTTGGCATTGCTTTCCACAACCATGGAAACACCTGCTTCCCAGTTAGTTTATCATCTATTTTACACCTATGGCTGTGATCCACATTCTAGCTTCTTGTTGTTTTGTTGTTTTTGTGAAGAGTTTTGGTAAAGCGTATAAGAAAATTTATAATCTCTGCTTCTTCTCTTTTTGTTCCCTGTGACATAATGTTGGCTTTTACACATTTCATTTTATGTCCAGCTTTTTAAGATGTTAATAATATGTAAAGATATGTGATATGTTGGAATATATGGGACGTCTTTTTTTAAAGCATATCCTAACACAGATATTTTACACTACACTTATTTCTTGTTTCCAATTTCTGCTTTTATTTGGCCAGACTAAACCATGCAGTAAAGTATTTTTTGAGTTTCTTTAACAAAGAAATCTGAGGGTGCCAACAACTTCACTAACTTCAAATGTGAATGACTTGCTTCTGTGAAAATATTTATTCCCCCCTTAGATTTTGTGGTAAAGGGAAGGAGTGTTTAATGCATCCCAGATGATCTTGTAAAAGGGCGACATGAAATCAACTTAACTACTGCTTCATTGACTTTGTCCTGTTTATCAAGTGCACAGGCACAGAAATCCAAAGCTAAAAAAAGTAAAAAATTAAGCTGTTTTCAATACTAACATTAGTCGTAGATTGGTAATGTAAATTTTTACCTACAGTTTAAATACTTTATGAAAATAACCATCCTTTCTCATAGCAAGGAACAAAGAAACACAAAAGCATTTAGTAAACTGCAATGTCTGGTGTAACTGTAAGCAGGCAAATGAAATCAGCATCACTCCTGTGGTTCTCAAACACCTGGTGTCCTTCGAGAGTGCTGATATTACATCACTAGAACAAAAATCATGTCAAGTTATGATTGTTTCTGTCCTAAACTTGAGAGAGAAAAGAGGAGAGAGGAAGGTTGGAAAGAAAACATTAGCTCCCAATAGCAAAACCTGAGCCACAAAGTCAGAGAGAATACTATTCCACCATTCCAATTCCAACACTGAGGGTGAACCACATGGAATTCCTGGGCTTCTAGACTAAACCCAACCACTAGTTCCTTCTAACTATTGGACAATGGTCTGTATAGGACAGGATGCATATACTTGCAATCTCTTAGGGCAGTGGTTCTCCACTTCCTAATGCTGGACCCTTTAATGCTTTTCCTCATGTTGTGGTGACCCCCAACCACAAAAATTATTTTCATTGCTATTTCATGACTGTAATTTTTCTACTCTTATAAATTGTAATGTAAACATTTGTGTTTTATGATGGCTGTAGGCAAGTCCTATGAGTCATTGGACCCCCCCCCCCAATGGGTTGGGACCCACAGGTTGAGAACTGCTGTCTTAGGATTTCTCCTAATGTTTTTACAACATGTGAAGCTTTTACTAAATAGCTGCCATCATTTTTAATTATTCTAATTACTCTCAAGTCAATGAATAGAACCAAGAAATAGTAAGCTATTTTCTAAATCTGTGTCTTAATGGCAAAGACAAACACTAAACATCATTCTTTTTTCTTATTAAACTACTGGGAAATTAGAATACAAATTGATTTTTACAAGAAATTATTAATATCTGAGGTTTTGTAATGAAATGTGAATGTCACCATCATTTGAAGTCTCGAGAATTGTACTGCTATTGTTACACCACCGTTGTTTATCAGACCAGCCTGCATGTTCACACAAGAGTGTCAGTCGAGGGTGTCTTTACAACTCACAAGCTAGGACTCATAATTCAATCTCTGCATCCTACAGCACTCTTGCTTCACATGGCTATCTTAGTGATCTTTTAAATTAAAAAGAAAAATAACCAAATGCAGAGGAAGCAAATAACAGACATCTGGGCAGCCAGAAAGGGATTAGTAATATTACCTTATAAAATAATGAGAAGTGATTGCCTAATTGGTAAGCCATGCCCTCAGACGATGGTGTTAGTCATCTATTTATTCCTTTGTATATTATGTTTGTTTATTGATGTTTTTCCCTATCTAAAGAGCCTGCATACCAGGCCATATTACTGTACATGCTAAATTGTTAAACCTCCATATTGGCTCACTAACCACAAATGACTAGCAATTTTCCGAGTATTTGCTGGAACAGATTTATGATATTACCAGAAAGAGATTAAAACTGTGGGAACAGAAAGAAAGATTCCCTTGACAGCTTACAGTCTTCATTAATCACCAAAACACAACCTGAAGATACCTACAAACAATAAATTATTTTCCTTAACTATCTGTCTTGTTAACCCTGGTGGCACCACAAATATTCCTCCTCCAGCCTTTGATCCTCTTTCTTCTTCCAAGGAGTGCAGTCTTTAGATATGAAGCATTGGGTGTATATGGATGCTTACATATATATACATACGTGTGTGTGTGTGTTATACACACATAGATAAGATAACTACCTGACATGGTTGGTGAGAACAATCCTCCAGTCCTCTCTAAGACCACTAAAAGCCTGAAAAACCTACTTCTTCAAGAAATGTCCCCACGTCAGAGCTTCAGTTATAACGCTACACTAATGCCTGTCAAATTTATATTTCCAGTCCCAATATCCTAGAAGTTTTTGGTTTGGATTTCCCAGAAAATGACATTGGGTGTGTTTAAGTTCCACCTTTTCCTTACACCGGCTCCTTCCATTCCTTTCTTCAACTTTTTATCACCATGAGAGTACTTATCAACACCCAAGTCATTATTCTGCTTCCCCAACTCTTTTTTCCTTCTTCACAGAATCTATCACCAACTAATGTTCTCTGTGTCTAATTTAAAAACTTCAATGGGTCTCTGAACTGGACATTCTCTTTATTCTCATTGGAGGTATTTCCCATCAGATCCTCAATCTCTTCTACCTTCCTCCTCCTGTGGAGTTGAAAGATTTGCCCATTCAAATTTTTATTATGTTTCTCTCCCCCATTTAACATATGCTCCAGGAGATCAGAAAGTGTTCCAAAGGTTTGTTTCACTATATAGTGGGAATACTAGGCACTCAATAAATATTTCTTGAGCAGATAAAAGTATAAATGGGTAAATGAGAGAATTGGCCAGAATGCTCCACCAGAAGAATATAGACTTGAATTTGAGTCTACCTTGCACTTCCAATCAGCTACAACTACTTATGATTGGTTCTTTCCACATTTCCTGTCCACCAAATCCAAACCCCAAATAACCTCAGACCTGTCTTTTAGAAACAATTTCTCATAGGATAGTTATGCTAGGTTCCTGTTCCTTTGGGTCTGTGGGTTGTAAGATATGTACTATATGACTAATATCCAGTTATAAGTGAATACATGCCATGTATATCTTTTTGGGTCTGAGCAATCTCACTCAGGATGAGCTTTTCTAGTTCCACCCATTTGGTTGCAAATTGCATGATTTCCTTGTTTCTAATAGCTGAGTAGTATTCCATTGTGTAAATGTACCACAGTTTTGTTTCGTTTTGTTTTGTTTTGTTTTAATCCATTCTTCGCTTGAAGAACATCTGGGTTGTTTCTAGTTTCTAGCTATTTTGAATAAAGCTGCTATGAACATAGTTGAGATGATGTCCTTGTGGTTTGGTGAAGTGGTATGACTGGGTCTTGAGGTAGAGGTACTCCCAGTTTTCTATGATATCGCAGCATTGATTTTCAAAGTGGTTATACAAGTTTGCACTCCCACCAGCAGTGGAGGAGTGTTCCACCCAGCAGCAGATCAAAACAGATGCTGAGACACACAGTCAAACATCAGGAGGAGCTCTGGGAGTCCTAAATAAGAATGGGAGGAGAAATAGAGAGACCAGGAGGGGACAAGAACAACATATGAAGATCAGCAGAACCAACCAACCTAGCTCCCTAGAGGCTAAAACACTATCTTTAGAAAGGAGAAAGAAGCTTAGACTAGATCAAGCCCCCCCCCCATACAAATATAGAGGAGAGGTAACTTGGTCTTCATACAGATACCTTAACAAGTGGCGGGGGGGGGGCTCTGACATGGACTTTATTACCTATTAGTGGGACTCTTTACCCTAGCTGAGCTGCTGTCTCAGGCCCCAGAGTAAGAGGAAGTGTTTAGCCCACATGTGACTGATGGACTGAGGGGGTGGATATTTGGGGGCCCCCACACTGGAGGATAAGGATAGATGGGAGAGAGGGGAAAGGGTGGGAAGGTAGGACCAGGAGGGGAGGAGGAAGGGAGCTGTGATGGAGATATAACTTTAATTAATAAATACATGTTTTAAATTTTTTTCTCTAGGCTTCCTCCACGGTACTCATTTCTTCCTGATGAATCGTTCTATAAACCCTAGTTTTCATCATTCTACAGAACTTAAAACTCTCTATGAAGTTTTAAGATCCAGAACCCTACATAATTGAACCATAGATACATTCTACTTTGCCTGCTGACTTCTAGTTTCTAATCATTGTTTGGTGCTCTAACTCATCGAGTTAACACTGAATAGGCTGGTTCCTCACTTACAATACTCTTTCCAACCTCACTGTCTTTGTTCACAACTAACATAACATATCTCCTTCTCCCTACTTGTTCCAACACTCTATATTTACTTGCAGTATAAGGCCCAGTTCTGTTCCACTGGGCTCTTTAAAACCCTCATCAACAAGTCCAGCCCCACATCCTGGTGCTTTGTCTAGTCTCTGTAAATACACATCTCAGTCATTCATTGTATTTATGGTGTCATGGCTTCACCTTGGCTCCCCTACTCACCAAGAAGGTAAGACACAAGAAGCTAGACCATTCTCATGACCAGTCTTAGATCAGTGTCCTACATAGGCATGAGTTCAAAAACTCAATATACAGCTGAAAGTGTCTTTAAATTGTACTGAGATATTTCAAAGAAATTCAGCAAGTATCCAAAATGTTCCCTTTTCTATCATGACCTCTCATATCTTCATTTATGACAACTATTCATGAACACTTCTTCTTCTCTTCTAAAGTTATACTTGCTACCATTACACTCTGACCATCATAAATTTCATGTTTTTCTTTGTCTTCTTACTTCTCAACTCTAAATGTATTGTTCTTCCAGGAATAGCTCTCTGCTCTTGTCTCTCAATTTAGAATTTTAGTACTCTTTCCAATAGTCATTCATTGAAAGAATCCCCACCTTTGGAACAGTGAAAGTAAAGAGAATTTTTCTTCTTTCAAAGGCAAAGAAGGAGGAAAGAGCTCTCAGGTTAAATTTGTTGTCCTCATGGCTTCCCGCTAGTTAAATCTTAGTGGATCGCTGCAAAAAGATACACTACTTGTTTCTCCTGGAGGATTTCCCATCAGATCCCCAGCCTTTCCCACCTTTCTGTCTCCTGTGATATTGGGAGGCTTATCTTGATAGCAATCACTGTGTGGTAGACTAAGCTAGACCTGACATTACAGCTGTATGTTCTCTGTACATAGCCCAGTAGTAACTCTCCCTCCTCTGATCCTCATCCGTCAAAGTAGCATGTCGGATGAACGTATGGCTCAGGCTAGCTCTTCTCTGCACTGTCTTATGCAACAGAAAAATAACCTTATCACTAAGTTGTTCTCTCAGAGTCCCCAGACACCAGCTCTTCTGTTGGTGAAGCAAGCAATGAAGAGCAGCTTAGTGCCTTGGGACACTGCACAGTCCAAAGAGGAAACTTTCTAGTTTTTTGTATTTTCTAATACAAAAAATGCTTCCATAAAATGACCATGACAACTGAAGGAGTCTATGGGAAGAGATTAGGTCTGCCAATATAGACAGCAAAAGTATGTAGTTAAATATTAGTAGTCAGTTCCCCACTTGGGCCTATGACTTTCCCAGGGTTACAACACCAGGAATGGGTTTCCTCCCATGGAGTGTCATATATAACCAGAGGGTAGCTGGTTACCCTCACGACAATCATGCCACTGTATCTCTATATCTTACAGCCACAGTATGTGTGTCTTCAGCAAATGAACTTTTATCTTTTTTTTTCTTTTTGTTGAGAATATCATACAGATATACTATAAAATATGATCATATCTTCATTTATATTTCCCCTAACTCCTCCCTTGTTCCCCTATCCAACGTCATGTCTTTTTTTTTAACCTGCCAAGCCCAGTTTAGTGCTACTCCACATGTGTGTGGGGTCATCCATTAAAGCATAGGAATCCTACCAGTTACCCTGGTTTTATTGTTATTATTATTATTGCTATTGTTGTTATTGTTTTGTTAGAATAAAACATAAGGTAAACTTTAACTTTGAGTTAGGCAAAAAACTTTGTCTTATAACATTGAAGGCACAGTAATGAAAATTTTAAAAATATGTGACAGTGATTCATGATTTTTTTTGGAAATCTCTGATATAGACATTTAAGAATTTGAAAGAAGTGGCAGACTTGCAAAAATAATACAAATCATATTTCTGGAAACTATATCCAGTATATATGCAGCATTCCCAAATGTAATCATAGAACACAAGTTTTGAAGTAGAAATTTTTCTATTTTTTTTATTTTTGAAATCATAATTACATCATTTCTCCCTTCCCTTTCCCCCATCCAAGTCCTCCCATATACTCCTCCTTGGTCTATTTCAAATTCATGGCCTCTTTAAATAACATTTTATTAATTCTTTGAGAATTTCATAAAGTATACTTTGATCATATTCACTCTCACAACTGCTCCAAGATCCACCCTCTCCACCCTCATCTCACTACCCACCCAACTTTGAGTTGTCCTCACCACTGTCATTGTCATATCCCCCTCATTTCTCCCCAGCAAGTCCAGTTTGCATCACCTAACTACTCTTGAGAGAAGGGCCTACCCTGGAGTATGGTCAACCTATCATAAATCATACCATTAAAGAAAATGTTCCTTTCTCAGCTACTATTAAATGACAATATCTCTTCAGATAATGGTGGGGTTTCATGCCTACCTTCCCACGCCGGGACTTAACTCTGATTTGGACTTCACGATCTTATGCATACTGTCACAATTGCTGAGTTCATATGTACAACTGCTCTGTTGTATTCAAAAAGTATTGTCTCCTTCAAATTATCCACAACCTTTGGCTCTTATAGTGTTACCACCCTCTCTTCCCTGAAAAACTCTAAATCTTATCTGTGGGGATGTGATACATATATCCCAGTTCAGGCTGAGCACTCCACAGTCTCTTATTCTCTTCATGTTGAGCAGTTGAAGGTCTCTGTGTTGATTGCCATATACTATAAAGAAACGTTTTCTGATGAGTTTTAAGAGATGCACTGACCTATGGGTATAGAGTCATTAGAATTCATTTTCAACTGTGTCCATTTAGCAAAATAATAACAGTGGACTCTCCCCTTGGGTCTATAATCTATCCTAAGCCACAAATCCTTGGTCTCATTAACAGTGCCATGTTTGGGTTCCAGTTCGTGGAGTGGACTTAGATCCAATCTGAAAGTCATTAGTTACTCCCATAACATTAGTGTCACTATTGTACCAGTGTGCACACCTTGTCAGGCTAGTTATTCTTGTAGTTCTCAGGATTTACAACTGTATGAGACTGTTGGTTACTTTTCACCTTCCAGCCCTGTGAAAGCTAGCTAGTAAGGATGAAGCTTTCAGGTAAATACCAACTAGGTTTCTCCATACTCTACAATTTAAGGATACAGTATGTTTAACAGCAGAGTCTTAACATCGAGTTCTGTAAGTTAGTCAAGAGTATTGGCAATAGCTTGTAATGTTTGGAAGTCTATAAAATCTCATTTCCAACAACTCAAAAATAATAAAATAAAAGTTAACCCATTCCTGGTACTGGGAATTTTATTTGCTAGCATATGATGTCTGGTTGTGGTGTTGTTCTATCTTCCTAAGGTAACTCTTTTTGTATATGAATATGCATATATTTTAGGAAGCTTCTACAGTGGAGGTTTTCATATGACTTCTTCAAAAGACTTTTCTTATTAGCTATCTCTTACCATAATTTCCCCTCTGCCCTGACTGCCTTCCCATCCCCCACCTCATTTAATTTTTCCTGTTCCACTATTCCCTTTTCTCTTTTTATGTCACTGTATTTTATGCTCCCCTCCCTTGAAAGATCCCATCCTTCCTCACAGCCCCTTCTTAATTTCCTAGCTTCTATGAGCATTCCAAATAGAATACATATGTCAGAGGATCAGTAAAAGAGTCGTATCCTCTAGATCTGGAATCCCACTAAGAATTAACAAGAACCTGTGTTGTTTGGTGGGATGTGTAGGGCCTCCTAGAACAACATCTAGGGAGGCATCCCTTACCTGGGACAGGGGATTTTGCTCAGTAACCCACTGTTTCTAGCAGCAGCATTATCTAGGCATGTAGAATAATCCCCTGTGTGTTTTTATTTGGGTTATAAGATAATAGTCTCTGTATAACCTTCTCACACACTCTTCATTATAGTTAGCTCTTGCCTTCCATGTCTTCATATCTCCAATCCTCCTGGGTCCTTCCTGGTCTAAGCCTTTTCTCTGCTAGAATTCTCACTTCACTTTACTTTACTTACTTTACTTTGCTTTACTTACTTTACTTTACTTTACTTACTTTACTTTACTTTGCTTTACTTTGCTTTGCTTTACTTTACTTT
>CAJQZJ010032332.1:6942899-6986232 GCA_907164525.1 Lophiomys imhausi
TTACTTTGCTTTACTTTACTTTGCTTTACTTTACTTTACTTTACTTTACTTTACTTTGCTTTGCTTTACTTTACTTTACTTTACCTTACCTTACCTTACTTTCAACTGTGTTCTTCTGGCCCTCCTCCCCTAAAATAATACATCCACCACATCCCTTTCCTTGTTTCCTGGAACTCACCTTGTTGTTGAAATAATTTGGTGCAGCATCATACTGCCTTCTGAATCTTTATGTTTACACTAATAGACAAAAACTACCCTCAGGCTTAATCCAAGAAGTCCTTCTTTGCAGTGAGTGTTGGTAATCAGAGACTCCTGGCTGACCAAGATACTCCAGGTAAGTAGCAGTTGGGGGCTCAGGCCTAAACAAGGCATTGGCACCCATGCCCTCTAAAGCTCAGGAAACATTGTGGAAGAAGGAGGAGAAAATATGTAATAGTTGGAAGATAAAGTAAAAGAATGTAGATTTGCCGGGCGGTGGTGGTGCACGCCTTTAATCCCAGCACTTGGGAGGCAGAGGCAGGTGGATCTTTGGGAGTTCGAGGCCAGCCTGGTCTACAAAGTGAGTCCAGGACAGCCAGAGATACACAGAGAAACGCTGTCTCAAAAAACCAAAAAAAAAAAAAAAAATGTGGAATGCCATCCTCTAGACTTGCCACAACCATCGAGTGCTACATAAAGTTATGTCAACTTAACACAGCTAGAGTCATTTTGGAAGAGGAAACCTCAACTGACAAAAGCCCCGCACTAGATTGGCTTGTAGGCAAGTCTGTGATACATTTACTTGATGGATGGCTGATGTGGGAGGGTACAGCTCAATGGTGCCACCCCTGTACTGGTGGTTCTGGGTACCAAGAGAAAGCCATAGGAATAAAAGCCAGTAAGAAGCACTCCTCCATGGCCTGTGTATCAATTCCTGCCTCAAGGTTCCTGCCCTGACTTCCCTCAGTGATAGACTGTTGCCTGGAAGTGTAAGCAAAGTAAACTCTTTCCTCCCAAAGGTTTTTTTTTTTTTTTTTTGCAGCAATAAAAATCCTAACTAAAACACATTGAAATCATGAATTCACAACAACTGCCCGTCCTGAGTGGCCACAAGACTGGCCTGGTTGATTTGATCAAAATAATTGATCATGGAAAGGGGAGGGGTTCATGGGTCCCTACCCCTTACTGCTGAACTATTGGCTATTGATAGATTTTGGGGAGAGGGCATAGTTTGCCTTCAGCTGAGCCCACAGGCTCAAACAGATAACTCCATGGTTAAACTCATTGGGTCACAGGGAAAAAGAATGGATAGACATGAATTTGAGAAAGCAATTTGTAAAGAAGAGGAGATAGACAGGGATGCTAGGAATGTGGGAAATGTGGTAAGAATGGTCAATTTGCATTATGTACACGTGTGAAATTGTCAAGAAACAAATTTAATTACTAAAAAGAAAAAAGTGCATAATTAGGAACATGGTGATACTGTTTGTGTGATTCCTGTTTTATTCCTTGGCTCTGCAACTGGAAAAACAAAGGCATCATGGAAAATAAAATAACCTTAGCTATCTCAAAATGTTCATGTACAATTGGTAACACATGGATAGTGTGATCCCAGAATATAGCAGCAACATTGTTGTTATTTCTCTAATTACCACTCTCTCCAGCCATGTTCTCCCTTCCTTAAGTAGGCTCCACATCTCTCATTGATTTGGTCAATCCAAAAACACTCTTAAAGAGGCTGCACAGACGGCTCATTTATTAAAGTAAATGTCACCCAAGCATGAGGACCAGGGTCCAAATCTCTAGCACCAATTTAAGCACCAAGTAAAAGCCAGACTTGATGTACATCGCTTACCACATCATTAGATGGGCAGAGACAGACAAACCTCTGGAAGTCATTGGCAAGGCATCATTGCTGAGTCAGTGACAGTAAAAGAGAAAGAGAGAAAGACACCAGACATCCACCTCTGGCCATATATATAGGCACTCCCAAGTGCATGCATGCCTGACCACATACATGCCAGTGTACTAGCACACACGGGTATACACACACACACACACACACACACACACACATACACACACACACACACACACACAATAAAATAAAAGTATCCACAAGGCATAAACTTAGCCTTGGAAATACAGTGGTAAATAGGACAGAAATGGCTGTACCTCACCAGGGAACTGGGCACGGAGTGGATGACAAATAAATACTTAAGTATAACAAAACCAGACTAATGGTCCCATCTCAGACAACCCCTCCCCACTGGAATCTGCATGCCTGAGAGAGCTCCAAATAGGACTTACTGTCACAGGAAGTAGTTAATGTTGAATTTATGACTAAGGATAACCAAGAGACAGAAGTAAAAATAGGTATCCTGAGGAAAAAGTGATACCTGAGAGACCCCAGTTGAAAATGAATTGCTAAAATTGCTATCGTCATCAACAAAAAGAAAATCTGGCATGTACCAGGGGGGATAATATCAGAATTTGACATTCCAAACCATGTCAAATTCCATCATAAATCAAAGTAGGAAACTGCCATAAGAAAAATTTTACTACTGAGATTTGTCACAATTGTGTGTATATCATTCCACATATACAAGTCAATTTTCTATCATAGTTAATATAATTTTAAAAGGTCAGAATGCAATTGGATTCCATTTAAATAAAGGATCCCTAATAAAATAGAATCCTGCTTTTTATTTTTATTTTTTTAAGACAGTGCCTCACTGTGTATCTCTGCTTGTCTGGAACTCACTATGTAGACCAGGCAAGCCTCAAAATCATAGATTCACTCACCTCTGCCTCCCATGTGCTGGAATTAAAGGTGTGTGCTGCCACACCTGGCTCCACATTTTCTAATATATCAACTTTTCGAGCATATCAGCAAGATTATAATAAATGTCAATTTCTTACACACTGTTACAAAAGATGTGTAATCTAACTGACATGTTATGTTCTTAGGTCTCTTGTCCTCAATGAACATTTCCTCAGTTGATAAGCATTATTGAGTGCCTGCTTATCATTTAACAGGTAGCTCTCTTTTATATGAAGCAATACTGATCAATACACAACAGTTTTGTCAAGTGGAAACTATAGATTATTGTGAAGAAAAACAGATATACAAACAGTATGACATGAGTGCTCAGTAAAAGAACAGTCCATCCTTCTTAGGGAAAGAAGGTGATTAGATGACGCTTATCAAGAAAACTAGATCTTCATTGTGGAAGTAGGGGGTGATAATGTAAGAGCCTTGGGGGAGGGGAAGGGCTGTGAAATGCCATCTTGTAAGCAGGAAATGAACATAGGGACCATGAACTCACAGCAGCTGTGTATACTGGCACTGGGTTCACAAAAGTGGGGCCTTCCCAAAGTCAGCTATGGGAGGGGAAAGGACCAACAGGTCTCTACCACATACTGCTGATCTATTAGTGACTGACCGATCTTAGGGCAAAAAGAGGCATGGTATCAAGTTGTGTACCACCAGCTGCTGAGTCTACAAGCTCTGATGGTTAGTTCTAAGCTTAGGATCATGGGGGCTGGCCTGATTAAATTCTGTGAGACACTAAACAAACCCAAAACCAAAACTTGTAAAAAGAAGAGAGAGACCCATGAGGGAAGGAGCTGGTAAAGGGAGGAAGGAAATAAAATATTTCCTTGTCTTTTATTATTATTAAAGGGCATGGAGAGACAGATCAAAATACATAAGGTAACATGTGTGAAAGCATATATAGTGTATATGTATGTGTGTATACATACATATGTATGTATATATATATATGTGTGTGTGTGTATACATATGTTATATATGTCTTGCCCAAGAAGTGAGTGTACCATTAGACAACATTTCCAATAAGGGATAAGAAGAGAAGGAGCTAGGGCTCAATCACAGAGTCTTTAGTTAGCATTCACAAGGCCATGTTTAATCCCTAGTGCATGTACAGATTAAAAAAACTAATAAAGGATAAGAAATTTTTTTCTTATTTGCCATTCAGTAGATACTCTAGAACATAATAGGTACTCAACAAATATTCCTTCCATTGGTCAAAGAGTAGACAAGTCTCGAAAGACAACAGATTTTTATTGAACCAAGAGCCAAATAGTACAGGATAACTATACTACAATGAATGCACCAAAGGGAACATGAACATAGACTTTGTTTCCTGTCAATGAGACACTTTGTCCTAGTGGTGCTGCCTTGTATGCCCCAGTGTATGAGGAGGCTCTTGGCCCTCATATGCCTGCTGAACTGAACTGGGGCAGGGGACTGTTATGTAGGGACACTCCACTCCAGAGGAGTGGGATGGAAGGGATAGGGGTAGAAGGTGGGAGGGTGGGACTGGGAGGGATGGAAAGAGGACACTACGATGGAGATGTAACCTGAAGTAATAAATAAATAAATAAACAAACAAACAAATGTCATGCATGATAGGGGGAAAAAAGAGTTGATCCTTTGTGGGACACCCTGAAAAATCTTTAGGCAACAGTAAAATGGATAGGCTTAGGTTTGGGGCACATCTTCTGAGCAGATCCACAGAAGGAAAGGAATAATAAAAGCAAGGAACTAGATGGAAATAACTACATGTGAAAATGAGCCTATACCAATGGCTGGAAGTTGATGAGGTCACAATGAGGAGAATCAGTTGGGAAATAGAAGAAAGAGAACCACAAAAGTATGTCCATGCTGGTTATGAACTTATTAGGGTAACCGGGAAGAATTCCCAGATGTCTGCCACCACCCACACCAGGAGAACACAATTGCCATGTGTATAAGAAATACTAAGTCTATTCTATAAAACCATTTATTAAACACACGTTCACATGTATTTACAACAAAAAAAAATCCCAGAGCAGATATGAAGTTACATGTGGGAAAGGTTTTCTAATTGATCTATCCATTCAAAGATCCATTCAAAATAAAGTCCTGGTCTGTGTAACATACTATATTAAACTGTCATTGAGAAGATAATTATGGGAGGGGGTGTCCTCTCTCGCCTCATGAAGGGGATATCTTCATGCAGTAAATAAACTATCCATTGTACCAAAGGCAGGTAAGGGATATAGTACAAGAAGATTTAAAGACTGTATCAATGATGTTCTTTATCTTAAGACCTTATAGGAATCATGGAAACTTTTTAAGAACTGAGGGGCAAGTGTAATCAGATGGTATTTACACTTGGCAAAGATCACTCTAAACTTCTGAAGAGGCCCTTACAGGCTCCATGCCAGAGATAATTAGATAGACCTTAGATTCCAAATAGTCACCTGTCTCCATTCCTGTAGGTCAATACCTTGTAATATAATGTGTTATTAAATATTTTCACAATAAATACATATGGAGATGTTGGTAATGGATGTAGATTAAAGAAGTTTATAGTAGATAAGATGAATAACCTCTCAGCTTCTTAGGGCTGTCGACATGCAGAGGGTACAAGAGGCAAAGACATAAAAGGAAGACAAGGGCTCAGCCCCTTAGCAACAATGCAAGTGAGTCCCCATCAGTACCCTTTCTTATTTCTGTTCACCCACACAATACCCTGGCACTTGGCCACCTCCAGAAACAGTACCACTTAGCTTCTTGATTTATAAATGAGGGAAATTAGTCATTAGAAAGTACATGACGACATTCCCAGACTAGTTTCAGTCCACCCTGAAACAAATTGTCAAATATTTATTTCTTCGCATAGAAAGGCCAAAGACGTATTCAGTGATGCGTTTAACACATAGTGCTCTCTGAACAATACCAGCGAACACAAGCCAGTTGTCCTGGGCAGGATCTTTGTCTGTTCGTCTGTCTCCTTCACTCTAGTTTGTGTTCCTCCTGCATGTACAGCCGCCAAAGCAAGCAGACCGGATGATGAAGCTCACAAATTTGTTGTTTATTTCAACTGAGCTCACATAAAAGACTCGGTTGATAGGGGTATAATTAAACCTTTGTTCTAAATGAGCTTATAGGATTATCTCTAGGTTTTAGTTCCCCATGCCATTTTGTCCCCAAGTGCCAAATATAACCCTATGTTGGCTAGAAGCAGGATCTGACAAGAAAAAAAAAAAATGAAATGTGAGAAGTGCAAGAGTCAATAACCTGTCAATATATTTGCACCGAGCAGCATTACATTTTTATTATTGTTCTTTCCATAGAAGGAATAGTTGTATCCACAAAGGCATACACTCAGTTAAAACAACAACAACAACATGGCTCCTAAGAAACCTGGGATCTGCACCAACTGGAGCATGAACAGGAAGTTCTGGTGAGTCCTGAGAAGAGGTAGTTTGGGGAGCAGCCAGACACATGGTTGGAGAGGAGGAAGTGATTGGTAAGATGGCAACAGGAAGTTCAAGAATGAACAAAGCCTGGCAGAGCAGAAAAGAAAGAATGGAGTTTGGTGACTTCTGGAGACTTTTAGGGACTAGAAGGGAAGTAAAAGGGTGCCATATTTTCCTTTGCTCCAGCTGTGTGATCTGCTTACCTGGAATGTCTGGAAGCAAAGTAGGCCATAGAATGAAAAAGTCAAGTTTGAAAGAGAGGAAAGAGTAGACTTTATTTTGAAACTCAAGTCTTGGGGAGGAGGGGTATCTCAGAGTTAATAAAGTGTAGATATGCTCATCTATGGATCCTTCAATCTACACAATTCCTGCATCTCTAAACAGGAGGCATTTGTAGCAACAGAAAGTATAGCACGAGGCTACAGGATCATGTTGGCCCAAAACATGACAAGAACCTATAGCATGGGCAAGGCTTCATGGCCTACTGAGGGGACTTCCTAGGACATTTTACTAGTCCATTTGTGGTTTTAAGCCTTTTCCCTGAACAAAATGGCACTGAGGGCACCATGTGGTTCTCATCAAGCCTGTGTTTAAAGAAAGAGGCCCATGAACACACAGAGGACCGAGCACACTGCAGTATCATTGCTTCTCCCTGCTTCAGGTCTGCTTACTTTAGGGTGCTACTCTAAGGTAACATGGCCTGGGGCTGTATACCTCTCTGCCTCCTACCTCTCTTGGAATTTCAAACTCAAGAAAATCTGCAATAAGGGAAGATGTTGTTTCTATTTTTACAAAAGTCAGATAGATAATAGCAGCCACCTTGTATAGAGTACATATTTTATAGGTGCTGTGTTTTGTATATTTCACATTTTTAAGGAAATGTTCAAGACAGCTCAATGTCAGAATTATTGTTCTCAGAGCTACAAAGACAGGATATTCAGAACCTAGTCTGACTCTGAAACCTCCTGAGCTCTTGTGCTTTGTTCAGAGGACCTACCAAGGCACTTAGCAGGACTGAGATGGAAAACACTGGGGAAAAGAGAAAGATGGCCAAGGTGGATGAGTGGAAAGTGCATGGCAAGAATGGATAACCAGGAAAGGAATGTCCTCCTCTGAGCCAAGCTGGAAGTTTGTAAACAACCACAACTTCAAAAGCTCAGACATAGGTGAGCTCATGAAGGGACTCGTGGGCTTGCTAAAGATAAGGAAGAGTGGACACACAGGCAAGGCAGATACTAATACAAAGAGAGTTGGTGAGTGTCCCGGGGCTGGGTTCCAACATGACAGGCATACTTGGCTTGACAAACCGGAAAGTGCCGGAAAGAAGAAAGCTGGATGGAGATGAAAGAAAA
Organism: Lophiomys imhausi; assembly: GCA_907164525.1. Classification (NCBI taxonomy): domain Eukaryota; kingdom Metazoa; phylum Chordata; class Mammalia; order Rodentia; family Muridae; genus Lophiomys; species Lophiomys imhausi. Next base: position 6,950,504 of record CAJQZJ010032332.1, read on the forward strand.
GAAACAGACACACCCACCTGCTGGAAAACAGAAATGGACCTACAGCGACAGCAGCTGATACCCTGAATTTTCAAACGGGCACAAAGGAGTGACAGATTGTCAGCAACTGTTTTCAAAAGAAAGTCTATGATCACAAGACCCAGGACATATCTGGATCTACACCACATGTCACTGGGGCCAGCACAAATAAAAAAGCCTCTACCCCCAGGGGCTCAGTTAAGTCAAGGGAGTTTATCTCTGAGAATACTTTGTTTTTCATGCATTCTTGTGGTCTAGCGCTGCCATTTCCAAAGCGGGCTTTTCATGTCTCCCATTTTCCTGGATGAGAGATATTAGTCATAAAGCCACTGACCAAAGCAATGATGATGTGCCCAGGAACAGGCCTTAGGCATAGTCGTGGCAAAAGTCAAATCTTAGCTCTCTGTTACCTCCAGCTCACCTCACCTGTCTCCTTTGTCCTGGCATCCTCTCCTTTTCCTCCTGCCCTGCCTACTCTACTCTCTAAAGAGCAGTGTTCTCAGAGAACGCTGAGTCATTTCAGTGATTCCAGAACATCACTGAGTGTAAGAATCATCTCAGCTAACCACCTCCTCATCCAGAGAGTCTGTCTAAACTTGAGTGTGCAGTTCCATACATGAATGTTCCTAATGGAACTTTAGTTAATCCTGATGGAAAAACTCTGTTCATGGAGTCACTCTCTCCCCGAGAATGTGTGTGTATCATTGAAGTATCATTGACCATGGCTTAGGCTTTAATGAAGAACTCTTGGTTGGCAGGCTAGAAGACTGAAGATTCATATCTCAGATGGTGGAATATTGGCTAAAGAACAAGTTATTTGGGAGGCAGAAGATCGTGTTTTCTATTGAACATCTCTCACCTGAAAGAAGAAAAACATCCAGCTCATCTGTGTAGCAAATTAACATTTTATGTCATTCCACTGACCTTACAGCTTTAAAAAACAGCCACTGTATGATTGAAAGTTATGATTTGGAAACATAACTAATCATACAGAGGGTTATTTAATACAGATTACAAAATGAAAATAAGATGACAAAATCACTTTTAAGAGCCATTCATCTTATAAACAATTAGGATTCAAATCAAGCTCTAAAGAAGGCAATTACTTCCCTCCTTGAAAGGTGACCATTGGAACCTCACTCCAAACTTCTGTTCCCTGTAGTTCTCAAGGTACCAATACAGGTTTCTGCATTGGTTGTCAGAATAAATTCACTGCATCATCTAAGTATTTGCAAGCTATCCACAAAAAAAAAGAGCACAATTACACATACAAAACAAATAATCAAATCATGGTCAAAACCAAATAGAGTTACCTCATAATAAATGACCACACTTTTATGCTTTATTGTTTTTTTTTCTTTTCCTTATTTTATTTAGAGCTTTGACATGTTTTTGCACAATTATAACTACCTTGAAAATACAGCCCTTATTGATATGCAATACTCTTCGAATGGAAAGTAATAAAAGCATATCTTGCATATGACACTTGACCTTCAGCTTTTCCATTTTTCATATCTGTTCCCATCACTGCTCCAGCCTTAAAACCCCAATGGGTTTCATACAGCCATCTATCTTATGATAGACCTTTCTTGGACACACACACACACACACACTTCAGTAGGCTCCACTAGAACAGTTTCCTGGGTTCTCACAACCCTTTGAATAAATCTGGGAGAACTGCTTCTGATTGACCTTTATTCCTTTTTAACTAGTTGGGGGAAACAGATGCTTCAGGTAAAGCCCCATAACTCCAAAGGTCACTTTTGATCTCACCTAACACTGATATAAGTACCATGTTCTAAAGTTGAAAATTCTGGATTTTTTTTTTTTTTGGAGATAGGGCTTTAATTATATCAGACTAGCCTTGAGCACACTGTGTAGCTAAGACAACCTTGAACTTCTGATTATCCTAACTCCACCACCCAAGTGATGGCAATTACAGGTATATACCCCCACAACTTGTTTATGTGGTGCTAGGCATTGGACCTACAGCTTTCTGCATCGTGGCAAGTACTACACTAACTGAGCTACGTCTCCCGCCCTTTACAAAGACGTCGAAAGATCAAGTGTACGGTGTCTTCCAGGAAGCAGAATGAAGATTTTTGAAAGTTACTACTCTATAAAACCACCATACATTATTTAGTTTTTGCACCAGGTAAACAGTGTTAGTTGGCACAAGGCAAAACCGCTGATAATGTCACTTTTAAAATAACTCCTTGATGAAGTTCATTTGCAGTAAATATATCTGATGTTCGAAGATCCAGCCTTTACCTTTCAGAAAGACTGTAAACAAGGCAGGCATGGTGGTGCATGCCTAGAGGTGGATCTACATAGCGAGTTCCAGGTCAGCCAGGGCTACGTAGTGAGACCCTGAAAGAAATAAGGAAAAAGGTTGTCATTAATAGTTCATTCTGAGAGTAAATTTTTACAAATTCAGGGAGTTAGAGTTCTAGCTGGAGAAGCCAGCAAGGAGAACAAAGGGCAAAGACTCTCTGTAGCAGTAGTTCTCAACCTTCCTAATGCTTCGATCCTTTAATAAGAGTTCCTTGTGTTATGGTGACCCCAACCATAAAATTGTATTTGTTGCTACTTTGTAAGTGTAATTTTGCTGCTGTTAAGTTATTGCAACATAAATATTTTTTGGTGGTAGAGGTTTGCCAAAGGGGTCACAACCCACAGGTTGAGAACTGCTGCCCTAGAGTCTGTTGTTTCTTTTTTCTTATAGAACAACAGGACCTATATACATGCTAGTTTTTAAAAGTTATTAAAGTTCTTGAACAACCTTACATTTGTCTTTCTCAAACTCTGTATGATCTCTGCCTGCCCAGATTATCACCAAGAAATTCTTAGTGTCTCTTTGAATTGAATCAGGGTTTATTCATTCATTCAACAAATATTTATTCATTACTTTCTATGTGCCAGAATAATGTAAAAGAATCAACAGTGCAGTAATCAAGCAAAATTGACCTCACCCTCGTCTTCAATTGGTTGGGAAAGAGTTTGTTAATGTAATCAATAGGTGAAATTTTTTAATTAGAATCTTAAATACTTTATCATCTTAAAAATAAAATGAATACTTAGAAAGTAACATACTTAAACATTGAAAATTTATTAAACCGTGACTCAAAAATTGTTGTCTCAGGATATTTTCTCCAAGAAGGAAAACCATTCACCTATCCAAGGAAAAATTACAAAACCGAGTTCTAGCAGGGATTCTAATATATTTGATATGAACTATAAGGCATTATACAACTACTATTCTTCCTAGTCTTCAGACTCTTGCTGGACAACACACAAACATATATATATATATATATATATATATATATATATATAATTTACAAAACTTGGGAGAAATGGTTTAGAAGTTAGAAGCACAGGCTACTCTTCTAGCCACTCCAAGTTCAAATCCCCCAGCACCATTGGATATTCATAAACATCTTTAAGTTCAGTTCCAGGAGATCCAATGCCTTCTTCTGACCTCTGTGGACATCAGGCATGCAAGGCAAAACACTGATACACATAAAATAAAATATAGTAAATTTTTAATTAGAAAACTCTTAAGTGTTACACTAGTGTTCTAGTTTAACTTCTGTTGCTGTGATAAAATACCCTGACCAAAAGCAACTTTCTATGTTGCAGAAAATTTATTCATCTTAGAACTCCAAGCTGGAATCCATTAGGCAGGAAACTCAGGAACTCAAAGTACCACATCCAAGATCAAGAGCCACAAAGGACCAATGTACCTATGCTACCGGCTTGCTTCCTCTCAGATAGCTTCACTCTTACACAGTTCAGGGCCCAACCTAAGCAATGATGCCATGCACATTCAAGGTGTCTCTACCTATATCAATTATCAAAAATTAAAAAATCAAAAATCCCCAACAAATGTGCTCACGGACAGACCTTATCTAGGTAATTTCTCTTAAAGACTTACTTCCCAGATGATTCTTGGTTATATCAATTTACAGTTAAAACTGACCAACAAATAGAGTTAATTCACTAGAAGAATATATAGCCCACAGGCACTCAGTTAAAGGTTCATAGCCTGGTTGAGTAGCATACTAGTAACTATGGTAGAAAGCTAATAAAACCCTATGAACAAAATTAGTAATTTCTTGGTCCTTATGATTTCTATTTTTGTTGTTGCTTTAAAGGTTTTATAATGGCACACTATTTAACAAAAAAGATCTTTAACTATTACTTACTATTTGAATTTTATGGTTTCACCATTATAGGAAAAGAAGTAATAATGCCAAAGACTATATTCATTGTAGTGCCTTTGGTCATGATTGTATGGGATATTATTGGTTCAACAAATATGCCTGAAATGTCAACAGCATCTGTGTGAGAAGATGTAAACTTATCCCATAAGTTCCCACTTAAGTTGTTTTAATGTCTGGATTGTGCTTTTGCATTAGTGTACTACAGTAAGTGTATGGTTGAACTTCATATTTCTGATGACTGTACGTCACCTACAGGACCAAATCTAAAGGGACCTACACAATTTACTCCCCTCACATTCACCACTTACCTATTCCAAATGCTACAGTATTCAGCCATTTGTGTTTTCCTCATGCCTGGAATATGTATCTATAAGTTCTACTTGCAGCAATATAATTCTCACCTTTGGAGATCTCTTTATATGCTATGAGCACATTTATTTCTTTGGAGAGAATTAATCCCTGATCCCTCCATCTTCTCATAGCCATCTGAACATAAATATTATAAAAATTATAGTCTTATGAAGAAGATCATTATATATGGTTTATTCATCTGTATTCATCAATGTTCTCTGGAGAAAATAGGACTGATAGGATGAAGCTATGCACATAAAATGGGATTTATTATAGTGGCTTATAGGCTGTGGTCTAATTATTCCAACAACTGCTGTTCCTTGATGAAACATACAAGTATACCAATGAAAGGATGAACTTGCTAGGAAGATTGAGGGGAGCAGTCAAAGAGCAACACTTCTATGTCTTTTCATGTAGGCTGCTACCAGAAGGTATGGCCCAGGTTTATGAAGATCTTCCCACTTTGAATGATCCAGTCAACAAAAATCCCTCACAGGTATATCTAGCAACGTGGACTTTGCTTCCATCTATATGTCGTCAAGTTGACAATCAAGAAAAGCCACCACATCATCTTCAATATGTACTTTTTAAATTAGACCACCTGATTTCAAGTCACTGTTTCTCAGAAGCAAAATAACCCCATTTAGCTTAGCTAACAGATCCACGCCGAATATATTCCAATCAAATTCTGTTGATCGTTAATCAAAGTGTCTATATGCCATACTGCTACACTGTTGGAGTTTGTTGTGTGACAAAACTTTTGCTGGGGAGATGCAACATCTATTGACCCCAGATAGGGAAACCACTACAAACCAAAATACAGATACCACCAAGGTCAACTTGGTGAACAAGTGAGTTTTAATGAGGCTACTTACAGGAATATGTGTGAGGAGTTGCTTACAGCAACAGAAATGACTCAAAGACAACTGCATCACCAAAGCCCACCCAAGAATGGTGACAACTCACAAAGCTGCCAACCTGAAGCACTGGGAACTACACAGCCTTCAGGCAGATCAACAGGTTGGATATTGTCCCCAGCAGAGGCATCTGAAAGGCACTCTTCCACACAGCTTGGCTTGTCTCTGCTTCTTCCAGGCAGCTGGTCAGAGCTTAGAGTCTTCTTTGCGGCTCAACTTGCTGGGAGAGGGGCTCTCAACTTTTACTGCAGTACTGTAGTAGGGAGGGGCCTAATGAATCTAGTCATTTTCAGGGACTTCCTGGAGCTATTTTGAGTTGTTTCCTTCCTGCTTAAGGAGCTTCCCTGGGAGATGGAATATTTCAATCTCAGAGGAAACTGTTACACAACAATTTCTTTGAGTGGTCCTTTAGCATTTCATGTATTTACATTCCACCTTAATTAGACATTCCTTAAGGGACATGATCATATTTCTTCCCTTATTCTCTCTTGAGTTGAAAGCATTGATCACAGTGCTACATATAGTGAAATGGATAGTCACATATTTATTAAGAACATAGGCTACCTCTACTCTTTATTCAAATATTCTAACTCTTAGTTTATTTCCTGAGTTCCATTATCTGGCTAAGAACTGGCCTACATTATATATCTTTAAGAAATCCATTACAGGAGGATCCAAGATGGCGGCGGCCCGTGGGGACACATTTTAATCTTGGGGAAAACAGCCACAAAACCACAAAAGTTATAAGATGCTGTACAAAAAAATCTGAGTGACTAGACTCACCTGGGTTTCATCCAGTTACCCAGGGACCATTAAAATTCCCTGGGCAGGATGCTCCCTCCCACTCTCAGACATACACAGAAGCCACTGAATCCAGGAATCCGGAACCCCCACCAGGAGAGATGCCGGGTAAGATCCACTCTAATACCCAGAGGGCAGATTTGGACCCCACATTGGGTTACTCACCAGCCTGCTGGGCGCCCCAGGTCCGGCACAGGCATTCCAGCTATTTGGCGAAGGGTTGCGGACCCATGGGAGTGACACACACTGGTAGTGGCTTGGTACTCAGTGGGCGCACAGGGGCTGAGAGGTCCACAGGCTCAGTCTGGTGGCCAGCTGTCCACAGCTACATTTGGAAAGCCCAGACATATCTGTGCACCCTGAGAGGGGAGCTGGACAGGCTTCCTCTATTGGATTTATGGTCATTGGGAAAAAATATCCTGAGGCTAAATTGAGCTACAGGGTACCCTTCCAGCTACAGATTGTGCTCCACTGCAATGTACAGGAACTTGGTCGACAGTGACGCCATTTGCCAGTTTCCAGAGCCAGCTCCATACACACATAGGCTATGAAAGGGGCAAGACTACAGGGGGTGAAGGCGGATTGACCCACCACAGGGTCCAACCCTGGGCAAACTGTGAAGTCTTTATTATTATTGTTGGACTATTTTTGCTAGTACGGGCCCTTCCGGCGGGGAACCAGAGCTTAAGTATATAGAGCTCCACCCCCTGGATCACTGAGGTCTCCACCTGGGAGGTGGTGCTGAATGACTCACCTTGCAAGGGTGGAGTCAGGCAATTCCACTGTTACACCAAAGTGCCCCCTTAGGACCGAGCCCAGAAGACAACAAGAGCAGACAGCTAAGAAATTCCAAATGGCCAAAGGCCCCAGACCCAAAAAAAAAAAAAAAAAAAAAAAAATCAGGCGGAATGACTCCAACAAAAGAAAGCAATGCTATTTCATCCAGCCCAAACCACCTCACCACGGCTGAAACACATGAAAAAGATGATAATTCTACATTATGGAAAGTGATAGAATGCCTTCAAGAACTTAAATCTATGAAGGAATTCAAAGAAGCCACATTTGCACAAATGAAAGCGAAGGATAGTACCACTGGAGAACTCCAAAACAAGGTGGCTAAACTTGAACAGGAAAAAGAGAGGGCAATGGAAGACTGACAGGCAAAGACAAGCAAATTGGAGCAGGAAATGTACAAAATGAATAAAACCATTCAAGAATGAAAATGGAAATGGAAACAATAAAGAAAACACAGTCAGAGTTAAAAGTGGAAATGGAGAATCAAGGGAAAAGAACAGGAAAAATGGATATGAGTATCAAAAATAGGATACAAGAGATGGAAGACAGGATCTCACGCATGGAAGATTCGATGGAAGAAATCAACACAACATCCAAAGAACATGAGAAAGCTAAAAAAAACTCTCGACCAAACATCCAAGAAATCAAGGACTCAATGAAAAGACAGAACCTAAAATTATAGGCATAGAGGAAAGAAAAGACTCCTGACTCCAAGGTCCAGGAAATATCTTCAACAAAATCATAGAAGAAAACTTCCCAAACCTAAAGAAAGAGATGCCAATAAAAATACAAGAGGGTTACAGAACACAAAACAGATTAGACCAGAAAAGAAACTCCTCTTGCCACATAATAATTGAAACTCCAAATATAGAGAACAAAGTAAGGATATTAAAAGCTGTAAGAGAAAAAGGTCAAGTCACATACAATGGCAGAACCATCAGAATTAAACCTGACTTCTCCTCAGAAACTTTAAAAGCTACAAGGGCCTGGACAGATGTCCTACAAGTCCTGAGAGAACATAGGTGCCCAGCCAGACTACTATGCCCAGCAAAACTCTCTATCAACATAGATGGAGAAAACAAGATATTCCATGACAAAATCAAATTTAAACAATATCTACCCACAAACCCAGCCCTACAGATGATCCTAGAAGGAAAATTCCAACACAGAGAAGATAACTACACCCAAGAAAACAGAGGAATTAGAAATCTCAACAGCAACTAAAGAAAAAGAAGCAGAGACGACCACCTATACCAAAATAATGGGAAATAACAACCCCTGGTCACTAATATCCATCAACATCAATGGACTCAACTCACCAATAAAAATACACAGACTTACAGATTGGATCCGTAAACAAGACCCATCATTTTGCTGCTTACAAGAAACACATCTCACTATTGAAGATAGACACTATCTCAGAGCAAAGGGCTGGGAAAAGGCTTTCCAAGCAAATAGACCCAGGAAACAAGCTGGAGTAGCCATCCTAAGAGCAAACAAATAGACTTCCAATTAAAGTTAATAAAAAAAGACAGAGAAGGGCATTACATACTCGTTAAAGGAAATACTCATCAAGAGGACATCTCAATATTGAACATCTATGCCCAAATACAAAGGCACCTACATTTGTAAAAGAAACGCTTCTAAAACTTAAATCGCACATCGATCCAAACACTTTAGTAGTGAGAGACTTCAACAACCCACTCACAACTATGGACAGATCATCAAGACAGAAGCCAAACAGAGAAATAATGAGTCTAACAGAGATCATGAACCAAATGGACCTAACAGATATCAATAGAACTTTTCACCCTAACACAAAAGAATACACCTTCTTCTCAGCACCTCACAGAACCTTCTCCAAAATCGACCATATAGTTGGACACATAGATAGCCTCAACAGATACAAGAAAATTGAAATAACCCCTTGTATTTTATCAGACCACCATGGAATAAAGCTGAACTTCAACAGCAAAAAAAATCAAAAGAAAGCCTACACACACATGGAAATTGAACAACTCTTTACTGGAAGACCACTGGGTCAGGGAAGAAATAAAGAAGGAAATCAAAGACTTCTTAAAATCCAACGAAAATGAAGACACAACATACCCAAACCTATGGGACACAATGAAAGCTGTGCTACGAGGAAAGTTCATAGCACTAAGTGCCTTCAAAAAGAAAATTGTGACAGCTCATATTAGCGAATTAACAGCTAAACTGGGTAAATTGGAAAAAAAAAGAAGCAAACACTCCCAAGAGGAGCAGAAGGCAGGAGATCATCAAACTTAGGGCTGAAATCAACAACTTAGAAACAAAAAGAACTATACAAAGAATCAATGAAACCAAGAGTTGGTTCTTCGAGAAAATCAACAAAATAGACAGACCCTAAGCCAAATTAACTAAAAGGCAGAAGGAAAAAAAACCCAAATCAACCAAACAAGAAATGAAAAGAGAGAAATAAAAACAGACATTGAGGAAATCCAGAGAATATTTGGGTCCTACTTTAAAAATCTATACTCCACCAAATTTGAAAACTTAAGCGAAATGGACAATTTTATTGATAGATTCCACTAATGAAGCTAAATCAAGATCAGATAAACAGATTAAACAGCCCTATAACCCCTAAGGAAATATAAACAGTCATTAAAAATCTCCCAACCAAAAAAAGACCAGGGCCAGATGGCCTTAGCACGGAATTCTACCGGACCTTCAAAGAGGAGCTAACACCAATACTCTTCAAATTCTTTCACCAAATAGAATCAGAAAGAACATTGCCAAACTCATTCTATGAGGCCGTAGTCACTCTGATTCCTAAACAACACAAAGACCCAACAAAGAAAGAGAACTTCAGACCAATCTCCCTCATGAACATAGATGCAAAAATACTCAATAAAATACTAGCAAACCGAATTCAAGAACACATCAAAAGTATCATACACCATGATCAAGTAGGCTTCATCACAGGAATGCAGGGATGGTTCAACACAAAAAAGTCTATCAACATCATTCACCATATAAACAAGATGAAAGAAAAAAAACCACATGACAATCTCGCTAGATGCAGAAAGAGCATTTGACAAAATCCAACACACCTTAATATTAAAAGTTCTTGAGAGAACAGGCATACAAGGATCATACCTACAAATAATAAAGGCAATATACATCAAACCAGTGGCCAACATCAAATTAAATTGAGAGAAACTTGAAGCATTTCCTCTAAACTCAGAGACAAGACAAGGATGTCCACTTTCACCATATCTCTTCAATATAGTACTTGAAGTTCTTGCTAGAGCAATAAGACAACTAAAGGAGATCAAGGGGATAAATATTGGAAACGAAGAAGTCAAATTATCCCTATTTGCAGACGATATGATAGTATACATAAGTGACCCCAAAAATTCCACCAGAGAACTCTTACAGCTGATAAACACCTTCAGCAAGGTGGCTGCATACAAAAATACTTCAAAAAAATCAGAAGCCCTTCTTTATACAACAAACAAATGGGCTGAGAAAGAAATAAGGGAAACAACCCCCTTCATAATAGCCACAAACAATATAAAATACCTGGGAGTAACTCTAACCAAGCAAGTAAAGGACCTGTACAACAAGAACTTCAAGACCTTGAAGAAAGAAATGGAAGAGGCCTTTAGAAGATGGAAAGACCTCCCATGCTCATGGATAGGTAGGATCAACATAATAAAAATGGCCATCCTACCAAGAGCAATATATAGATTCAATGAAATTCCTATCAAAATACCAACGCAATTCTTCATAGACCTGGAAAGAGCTATTCTCAATTTTATATGGAACAACAACAAAAAAAAAAAAAAAAAACAGAAAAGCTAAATCAATCCTGTACAATAAAAAAACATCTGGAGGTATTACCATCCCAGATTTCAAGCGGTACTACAGAGCAATAGTTGTAAAAACAGCATGGTATTGGTATAGAAACAGACCAGTAGATCAATGGAATCGAACTGAAGACCCAGAAATGAACCCACACACCTATGGCCACCAAATTTTTGACAAAGAAGACAAAATGGAACAATGGAAAAAGGACAGCATCTTCAACAAATGGTGCTGGTCCAACTGGATGTCCACTTGTAAAAGAATGAAATTAGACCCATACTTATCACCTTGTACAAAACTTAAGTCCAAGTGGATCCAAGACCTTAACATAAGGATGGACACACTAAATGTACCAGAAAAGAAAGTGGGGAAAACCCTCAAACTCATCAGCACAGGTGACAACTTCCTGAACAGAACACCAACAGCTCAGGACTTGAAATCAACAATCAATAAATGGGACCTCATGAAACTGAAAAGCTTCTGTATGGCAAAGGACACTGTCATTCGAACAAAACGGCAGCCTACAGACTGGGAGAAAATCTTCACCAACCCCACATCTGACAGAGGGCTAATATCCAAAATCTACAAAGAACTCAAGAAATTAAATGCCAAGAAACCAAATAATCCAATCAAAAAATGGGGGACAGAGCTAAATAGAGAATTCACAAAGGAGGAATCCCTAATGGCTGAGAGACACTTGAAGAAATGTTCAACATCCTTAATCATCAGAGAAATGCAATTCAAGACGACTCTGAGATTCCATCTCACACCTGTCAGAATGGCTAAGATCAAAAGCTCAAATGACAGCACATGCTGGCAAGGGTGTGGAGAAAGGGGAACCCTCCTCCATTGCTGGTGGGAGTGCAGGCTTGTGCAACCACTATTGAGGTCAGTCTGGCGATATCTTAGAAAACTTGGAATGGCTGTGCATCAGGACCCAGCCATACCACTTCTGGGTATACACCCAAATGTCTCCACATGGAATCATAAGGAAGTTTCCTCATCTATGTTCATAGCAGCCTTATTTGTAATAGCTAGAAACTGGAAACAACCCAGATGTCCCTCAACCGAAGAATGGATTAAAAAACTGTGGTAGCCGGGCGGTGGTGGCGCACGCCTTTAATCCCAGCACTTGGGAGGTAGAGGCAGGCGAATCTTTGTGAGTTCGAGGTCAGCCTGGTCTACAAAGCAAGTCCAGGACAGCCAGAGATATTCAGAGAAACCCTGTCTCGAAAAACCAAAAAAAAAAAACTGTGGTACATCTAAACAATGGAATATTACTTAGCTATCAGGAACAATGAAATTATGCAATTTGCAGCCAAATGGATGGAACTAGAGAAGCTCATCCTGAGTGAGCTAACCCAGACTCAAAAAGACGCACATGGCATCTATTCACTTATAGTAGGATTTTAGCTATTTAGTACAGGATATGAATACTACAACCAACACACCAAAGGGAACATTGACGTAGACTTTTTATTTATTTTTGTTTGTTTGTTTGTTTGTTTTTTAGTTCTCTTTCCCTGGCAATGAGACACTTTTCACTGGTGGTACTGCCTTGTAGGCCCCAGTGTATGAGGAGACTCTTGGCCCTCATATGACTTCTGAACTATGGCGAGGGACTGTTATGTAGGGACATTCCACTCCAGAAGAGTGGGATGGAAGGGTTAAGAGGTAAAAAAAAAAAAAATGAAGTGTGAAGTTTCAGCCTTTTGCTACCAATTGTCATAAACTGTTTAGGATCATTAAGAAATGCTAACTAATAGTCATGCAAACCTGTCATTTTGTTAGGTACTATGACAGTCTATTATAGTTATTTTCTAAGCTAATCAGAAATAAAGTTGCTAAGAGACAAGCAACAGTTGCTTATCTAAATATAAGAGATAGATAGGGTGTCTTCCAAAACCTCAAGAGATCTGCAGAATATTGCATTCAAATATGTTTTCTTAACTTAAGATTTTTGATATCGATACATGTCAGCTGCTGACAGCACCCCCTATTCTACTCCAAGCAGAAGATGAGCATTGAAGAATCTCCAGTGGGAGATGATTGAATTAGTGGCAAGCCTATCTCTTGGCAAGAAAAACCCCTTGCTTAAACTGTAGACAGAATGCTGTCCAAAAAGGACAAAACTTGGAAGCAGGTAAGTCGACAGCCTAGCTCTGCCAAGAGAGGGTAGGCAAGTCCTTCATAATTCCTGCTCTACAATCAATGTCTGTCAGAGAAATGTGGCCAAACAGCTGAAGATTGATGCTGTAATGTATGGAGAGAAAATGGGAGCTGTCCAGGCAGCCACTGGTATGTCATTTCTTAGTTTTGGAAGCTGTGGTCCCTGCACTTCCTGTATAATCAGATATGCTTTTCCCTCTCAGGTCTCTGAGGTGGTTGAAGAATAGATAGCTAGAGTCTCATAGTTAAATTTCGAGTTGTTTAGGAATCAAGAGGGTGTTCAGGATCTAAGAAGATGTTTTTAAAATTGTGATGCAAGTTAGGATGAAAGCTGAGTTGGATATAGAACTTTAAACTCATGGAGATGGTTAGATAGTAGAATGTTAAAATCAGGTGCCAAATACATATAGACTGGACATTGGGATTTGTATGCTAAGCCATATAACTCTCATAATTGTGGCCTAATTATTTCTGTTGTTTTGTATTGTATTTATTGTTGTAAGAGAAAGAGCCATTTGTTGGACTGAAAGGGGGAGCTGTTGAGGGGAAATAGATATAACTTTAAAAAAAAAGGAAGGGGATGGGTGGGTTGAGGGAGAGGAGGTTGGGAGGGTGGACTAGAGGGGGGAGTAAGGAGGGGATTGTGATTGAGATGTAACTTGAAGAAATAAAAAATAAATTAAAGAAAAGAAATCCATTACAAATGTTTTCTTTATAAAGATAATTGAATCTTCTTAGAGTTTGCTAAAGTTGACCTTTCAAATATGTGTTTAAAAAAATAAATATACTGAGTACAAAGATTCAAATAATACCAAAAATCAGAAAGACAAATCTCTCATTAACTCTGACAATATGTCAGTTTATTGCATAATATTTAAGGCATCTTCCCTTTGCCTATATATTCTAAATATCTTATGTATACTAAACATGTACTTTTTCTTATTTTAAATAGATGGATTGATATTTCAACAATTCTGCTTTTAAACAATATAATAGTCTTATTTACTTCATCTCTTGTATTTTTTCCTATATCAAATAAGCCTGTTTGGAAAGAGAAGGTTTTTTTATTTTTATTTTTATTTTTCCTTTACTTTTTATTTCTTCAAGTTACATCTCAATCGCAGTCCCCTCCCTATTCCCCCTCCAGTCCCACCCTCCCACCCTCAACCCCCCATCCTCTTCCCTTTTTTTTTTCTTTTGAGTTTAAGATATATCTTATTTCCCCCTACAGTTTCTCCTTTCAGTCCAACAAATGGCTCTTTCTCTTATAATAATAAATACAATACAGTACAACAGAGGTAATTAGGCCACAGTTATGAGGGTTATATGGCTTAACGTACATTCCCAATGACAAGTCCATATGTATTTGGTACCTGACTTTAACATTCTACTATCTAAACATCTCCATGAGTTTAAAGTTCTATATCTGACTCAACATTCATACTAATTGCAACACAATTTTAAAAGTATCTTCTTAGATCTATAACACTCTCTTGACTCCTAAACAACTCAAAATTTAATTATGAGACTTTATCTATCTGTTCTTCAATCACCTCAGAGACCTGAGAGGGATAAATATATCTGATTTTATAGGAAGTACAGGGTCTGCAGCTTCCCAAACTAAGAAATGACATACCAGTGGCTGCCTGGACAGTTCCCATTTTGTCTCCATACATTACAGCATCGCTCTTCAGTCGTTTGGCCTCATTTCTCTGACAGACATTGATTGTAGAACAGGGGTTATGAAGGACTTACCTACACTGTCTTGGCAGAGCTAGGCTGTCGACTTACCTGCTTCCAGGTTTTGTCCTTTTTGGACAGCATTCTGTCCACAGTTGGAGCCAGGGGCTTTTCCTACCAAGAGACAGGCTTGCAACTAATTCAATCATCTCCCACTGGAGATTCTTCGATGCTCATCTTCTACTTGGAGTAGAATAGGGGGTGCTGTCAGGAGTTGATATGTCTTGATATAAAAAAATCTAAAGTTGCAAAAACATTTTGAATGCCATATTCTGCAGATCTCTTGAGGTTTTTGAAGAGGCCTTATCTATCTCTTATATTAGGGTAAGCAGATGTTGCTTGTCTCTTAGCAGGTTTATTTCTGATTAGCTTAGAAAGTAACTATAATATGCTGTCATAGTACCTAACAGAATGACTGGCTTGCATAACCATTAGTTTGCATTTCTTAATTATCCTAAACAGTTCATGACAGTTAGTAGTAAAAGGCTGAAACATCACATTTCATTTTTTTTCTTTACCTCCTAACCCTTCCATCCCATTTCTCTGCAGTGGGATGTCCTTATATAACAGTCCCTCATCTCAGTTGAGAGGTTGTATGAGGGCCAAGAGCCTCTTCATTCATTGGGGATCTATGAAGCAGTATCATCAGTGAAAAGCGTCTCATTGTCTGGGAGAGAGAACTACTAAACAAACAAATCAATAAGCATACAATAGATAAAAAAGACTAAAAAAAGAAAAAATATAACTAATATATAAAAAATAAATAAATAATAAAAATTAAAAATAAGAAGTCTATGTCCAAGTTCCTTTTGGTTTGTTAGTTGTAGTATTGATACCTTCTGCTATATAGCTAAAATTCCACCAGAGAACTCTTACAGCTGATAAAAATCTTCAGCAAAGTGGCTGGATAAAAAATTAATTCAAAAAAATCAGAAGCCCTTCTTTATACAGCAAACAAATGGGCTGAGAAAGAAATAAGGGAAACAACCCCCTTCACAATAGCCACAAACAACATAAAATACCTGCGGGTAACTCTAACTAAGCAAGTAAAGGACCTGTACAACAAGAACTTCAAGCTGCTGAAGAAAGAAATGGAAGAGGCCTTTAGAAGATGGAAAGAGCTCCCATGCTCATGGAAAGGTAGGATCAACATAATAAAAATGGCCATCCTACCAAAAGCAATATATAGATTCAATGCAATTCCTATCAAAATACCAACACAATTTTTTATAGACTTGGAAAGAGCTAGTCTCAATTTCATATGGAACAACAAAAAGCCCAGAATAGCTAAATCAATCCTGTACAATAAAAAACATCTGGAGGTATTACCATCCCAGATTTCAAGCTGTAATACAGAGCAATAGTTGTAAAAACAGCATGGTATTGGTATAGAAACAGACCAGTAGATCAATGGAATCGAATTGAAGATCCAGAAATAGACCCACACACTTATGGCCACCTAATTTTTGACAAAGAAGCCAAAATGGCACAATGGAAGAAGGACAGCATCTTCAACAAATGGTGCTGGTCCAACTGGATGTCCATTTGTAAAAGAATGAAGCTAGACCCATACTTATCACCTTGTACAAAACTTAAGTCCAAGTAGATCAAAGACCTTAACATAAGGCCGGTCACACTAAATCTACTAGAAGATAAAGTGGGAGAAACCCTCGAACTAATTGGTACAGGCGACAACTTCCTGAACAGAACACCAACAGCTCAGGACTTGAGATTAACAATCAATAAATGGGACCTCATGAAACTGAAAAGCTTCTGTAAGGCAAAGGACACTGTCATTCGAACAAAACGGCAGCCTACAGACTGGGAGAAAATCTTCACCAACCCCACATCTGATAGAGGGCTAATATCCAAAATCTACAAAGAACTCAAGAAATTAAATGCCAAGAAACCAAATAATCCAATCAAAAAATGGGGGACAGAGCTAAATAGAGAATTCACAAAGGAGGAATCCCTAATGGCTGAGAGACACTTGAAGAAATGCTCAACATCCTTAATCATCAGAGAAATGCAACTCAAGAGGACTCTGAGATTCCATCTCACACCTGTCAGAATGGCTAGGATCAAAAACTCAAATGACAGCACATGCGGGCAAGGGTGTGGAGAAAGGGGTACCCTACTCCATTGCTGGTGGGAGTGCAGGCTTGTGCAACCACTATTGAGGTCAGTCTGGCGATATCTTAGAAAACTTGGAATAGCTCTGCCTCAGGACCCAGCCATACCACTTCTGGGTATACACCCAAATGCCTCTTCATGGAATCATAAGGAAGTTTCCTCATCTATGTTTATAGCAGCCTTATTTTTAATAGCTAGAAACTGGAAAGAGAAGTTTTAATAAGAGAATATTAAATATAGATTATGGGTTTTTAAGGCCCAGTGTTTATCTGTCTTTCGACACATACTGTTCTCCAAATAAACCTATTTGAAATAAGAAGTTTTAATAAGAAGCTGTGGGGGTGTTTTGATGGGAGACTCTGAAGTTTGGGAGTGATCAAGGCAACACAGTGGGACTCAATCTTAAAAAAATAATAATAAATTATAAACTTAAGCTTGATCTTGCCTCATTTAATTTCGACATCTTTGCTACTATGGTTTCAAGGCCCTTGAAGTGTTAACCCAACTCACACTTTTACACCAAGTCCTCTTCACAAGACAATTTCTCTAAACTCAGAATATTACAATGAAGCCAACATGTTAGATTCAATGGCAGACTCTGCAAAGCTGTGAAATCTGCTCTCCACCACCAGTTGAATTTGGGTACATCTATTTGTGCAGTGTGCTAGACAAAACCACGCTTCTAAAAGCCAGAATCAGACTCTGCCCAGTATCCTCTTAAAAAATCAAGCCAGCACAGAAGGCAGAATCATGTGATGTTGGTGCAGTCATTCAGGAACTTCTATGCAGTCTGTGATTCTGCCTCTACACCCAAAACACAAGGAAGTACATGAGATCTATGGGATCCTGTCCTAGATTATGCAAAAATGTAAATCAAAACTGGGGGTGCATAACCAGTTTTCACAGTGGAAGTCTCCCCAAGTCTTTTGGGAGGAGAACAATGCAGATTCCACCTCCTAGGACACATGCTGGTCAGACTACAAAAATAGAATACATTCTAGCAGCTCCTTTCCAGTGGAAATCACCCAAGAAGAACTAAGGCATGGTGCCAAATGCAACTGAAGAAATATGTACACTATAAGCATCTATTTAATAGAAGAACGACAAAATTCCGGCTCCCACCTGCTCCTCCAACAGCCTCCACAACATTGCTCAGTACCCAAAATTGACATGAGTGGAAACACAGAGTGCCAGGAACAAAGACCCAGAATGGAATCACTCCATCAGCATTCAAGTTCTATTCATTGACTCTCTGACCCTGGACACGTATACTAAATCCCAGCAGCTGCACCCACCATTGGCTAAGGGCCTTGATCAGAAGCAGGGCCAACAAAGGAAGAGGGGAAGAATGTGGAGGATCTGTTAGCAATGTGGCATATACTCCCAACCCTGGAAGACCAGTCAACCCAGCAATGCTGCTAACTTCAGAACCGGAGGGAACTTCTGTTAACTGAGATTTCATGCAGCCTCAGAGGAAAAGAGGCAATGCCATCAAAGAGAGAGAGACTCTGGCTACCTATATACTTACACAGGATTCTTCCATGTAACTTTGAGTTCCACTCACATACATGATTAGCCATGCCATAAGAAAAGCAGCATTTCCTAATACCAAGGATAAAAATAAATACATCCATATGAAGAATAGATGGACTTCTCTCTCTCTCTTTCATACTTTATTTTTATTTTATGTGCATTGATATTTTGCCTGCATGTATACCTGTGTGAGGGTGTCTAGTCCCCTGGAATTGGAGTTACAGACAGTAGTGAGCTACCAGATGGGTGCTGGGAAATGAACCTAGGTCCTCTGGGAGAGCAGCTAGTGCTCTTAATTACTGAGCCATCTCTCCAGCCCCTCATTCTGTCATGAGCTTTGGATTCTCATCTCAGCCTAAGGGTGGTGGATAGCGCTGGTGCTACATGTTATTGGGCACATTACTGAATTTCCCATTGACTTTTCCAGGACCTGTTGCAGATTTTCTTGATCATTTTTGAGCCTTTACAAATGTTCCTCTTTCTGAGATTCCCCCCAGTTCGCTTTCTTGGTTGCCTCAACTCACCAATCCACTCCACTGTTTCTGCATGCAGAATGTAAGCTTTCATTGTTCCCCTACCTGAGCATTCTCCCATCCCCAGCACCCGCCCCCTCACCATTCCACCAGACTGTGCTGTCTATCAAGATGAAAACAACACTATGACACCCAGAACAAACTTCTCCTGTCAGATGCACGCAGGAGCCTCTGTTGTGCAATCTGCGCTCGTCCCTCATGCAAGAGAGATTCAACTCACAGATACAAGATCCAGACTGCAGACCACCAGGGGAGATTGACTTCCGCCCTTCCCCTTCATTTGAGTGCAAGAATACTTATCTCCTTATTTCCAAATTCTTCTCAAATTGCAGCTAGACCTGGGGAGATGTAAATATGTAAGTAAAACCCAGGACCATATTCACAGGTTGTCCTCTCTCAAAAGCCAGCACTTTTCAGTTGCTTTATCAGGGGCTGATTCAGCTCTTAATTTGTAAAAGGCCAACAGCAAGAAAGGGCAGCTAAGTATTCAGGGAAGACTACAGGAGTTACCACCATATACTGATCCTTTTGTTCCGATATACTGTGTGGGATTGAGCTATGGGCAATGTTCCTATGTGTCTCTTTCTTGCGGGGGGGGTGGGGGGCTCCTCTTAACTCATAGCACTACTGAAGAAATCCTTTCTGGAGAAGACACAGGAAACTTTAACAATCATTGGTGGTGTTGAATATTTATCCAACACCCATGACTAGAATAGGCACTCTACCAATGTGTAGCTAACAACGTGTCAAAACTTTCTGGAAGAAGAAAAAGATCACTCACATTGACTGAAAGCTAAACACGGCTTAGTTACTGTAAGGGCAACAATGATACACGTTCTTCAAATATCTGTAGTTGCCGTAGCACAATGCCATTTCCTGCCCCTGACATTAAGAATAGTAATAAGTACAAAAGACACAGTGAGCACACGTCTACTCTCATACTTGAAATGTTCGGCTACACTTGCCAGTAGCTTGGTGGAGGGGGGGGAGTTATCATGTTAAAACATATTTCAAAGATTCTTTTTCCAGAAAACATGCAAATTAATTGGAAATCAGTTGATTAGTTTTCTTTTTTAATTTGTGTTTTATTTCATGTGTATGGGTATTTCAACTGTGTGTGCCTACATCTGTGCAATGTGTACACGCTTGGTGACTGCAGAGACCGCAAGAGGGCATCAGATTCCTCTGAATTGATGTTAAGATGGCTGTGAGCCACCATGTGAGTGCTAGGAATCAAACCTGAAGTTCTCTGGAAGGGCAGCCAATGTTCTTCACCTCTGAGCCATCTATCCAGCTCTTAATGGATTTGTTTTCCATCTGTACAGTATTACTCCTTGTCTTGGTTCCCACTGTGGCTGTCTTCAACAACCCAAGGTTGGCACCTTTGATGAGCTCCATCTATGGAAAACAAAGTCACTCCCTTTCCTGAGATAACCCAAACAGAAAAAAAAAAAAAAAACCTACCCAGTGGTCATAATCTGATTTTTCTTCTAGTGCTCAGCAATAGGTCTGCATTCCCATACTCAGGTACCTTCTGGTCTGTCTTCTTTACTTTCCTCATTAGAAAGCAGATCTGGTACCCGGCCTGAAACTCGGCATGTAAGCTAAGAACCCTGAAATTGTGTCAACTCCCTACTCACCTTCTTTCTCTTCCTTCTTAGCCCCTGACTGTTGACAGAAATCATTCCTTCATTTTTCGGAATCCCTAGATCTCTGCTGGGAGATTCTACTTGCCATCTTGGACTGGTATTGGTGGTTGCCTGAGACAATGTATTTACTTATGGAGAAAATTCCATGTGGGTATGTACCAAAGCATTAATCATTATTTCTGTGTAATAAGGAACACATGATCTCAATTGACTCCTTTATATACTGTATCCTCTAAATGTTCTGCAGTTGTGAGTTACTTTCATGCTCAAAAAGAAAAGGGTTTTTTTTTAATTTTTTTAAAAAACTTTACCAAGACATATTGTTTACCTTATCCTGTGTTTCTCCTTTAGTATAATATTTATTTTCTTTTCCAGACCAAGCCTGATGAGAAATGACTTTCTCTCTACAAAGAAAGCTAAAATCTAAAAATGGAATTTTAAGAGAAAATGCATTTTGCAGGTTTCTAAACCTTTTATAACATAAACAATCAGGTTTTGTGAGCATCTGCTTTACAGCATAGGAAAAAGAAAGTAAGTGATTTATTGATGATATGATACATCCATATTCTTGTGGTAGTAAAAGAATTATAGAACTAAAATTTAAGTTAAATATAGTTTTAAAATTAAATTTGAATGATGAAAAGTTAAAACTTAGTTGGAAAATATAACCCACAACCACAAATAAGGAACCCCTGGAAATGGAGAATTGGGTGTCAGATGCAAAGTCACCTGTCCATCAGTTATGGATAAGTTTTCCCACACTCTACCCCCTGCCATGCTTTCGTTAATAGACATGGGTCTTTATGCATTGATGGGTTATACCTGCAGTATTGGTCTCACTCTACCTGGGAGATATTTGTCTTTCCAGAATGTACTCTTTAGGTTATGTTGAAGAGTTTGCAAGCGACTTTCCTCTTCTGTGGCTAGAAGTATCAAAATCCACTGATGTATATTTGGATTTCATTAGTCAGAAATCTACAGGTCTCTGTCATTGATTTCCTGATTATAAAAATCCCTACATGTGAATCTAGTAACCAGAATTTACTTCCAAAGATTAGAACATAAGAAAAAGTCTACAGTAAGCTATCATTTCACATATATTAATACAGTTACACTCAAGAAAGCAGTTAATAACAAGTGTTTCAGAAATTGGAACACTCATACATTGCCAGTGTGTATATTGTCAATTTATAAAATAGTAGTTTCCAAAATAGTGTTCCAATGTTGTTTTTGATAATACCTCAAAAACTTCCACATCGAATTTCCAAATATTCCAAAAATTCCAAATATCCCAAAAAATTCCAAATATTCCAAAAATTTGGGAATTTCAGTCCTGTGTACAAACCTAAAAGAAAAAAATTACACAAAGACGTATATTTAAATGTTTATGGCAGCATTATTCATAATAGTTAAAAAGTAAAAATAACCCAAATGTCTATCAATGATGCTGTAAACACATAAAAAGATATATTGTTCAGCAATAAAAGACAAAGATAAACAAAAAGAGATTGGGAAATGTTCCAGTGGATAAAGATATTTGCTGCCAAGTCAGAAAAACTAAGTTCAGTCCCTAGGATACATATGATAAAAGGAAGTTGTCATGTGACCTCCACATATTCAAAGTGACATGAGCATATGCTTTATTATTCCAGCTGCAAGAAGTACCTTTATCACCCAGTTTCAACCTTGATGTCTTTCTGCAATTTTGAAGAAAGCTGGGGCTTCTTGACAGAAAGGTTTATTCCATGCTTATCTAGGGCATGTACCAGAAAGCAACCAGACTCCCTATGATTAACAAGACTGGAGAAAGCTGATATAAAGGTACCTATGAACACTGCCCAAGGCTCACAGAAGGGATCCACAGAAATTTTCTTCTATAAAATATGCAATTACTTCCTCTCTTCCCCTCCATCACCTTAATCTTTCAGTCTAATGGAAAAAAAAAAAGGTTTCATGAAGCACCTCCATATGGTGTTCAATAAAATATATCCAATTAAATATAGCTTCAGAATTGTTTTCTCCTCTCACTAGTTCAAATTTACCTATTTACTATTCCTGTTACATAATCAAGGCATATGCCTGAGATCCTTATCCTAATCAAGTCAGAAATACTATGTTGTATAGAAAATATTATGTAACTTAATAGTTCCTTAACTCTATGGGAATTCCTTCACTTCCTCTAAGTGTGGCTTGCTCAGAAACCAATGCCTATAAGAAGGCATAAGTAAATTTTAAACGCCTTCTTGGTGTATGTAAATAATGGACCGGTAGTGAGGGATGCAAAAGAATAAAGAAGGAAAAGTGATCCTAAAATAGCCCCCTTCACTATGACTTGAT
The DNA here is from genome assembly GCA_907164525.1 of Lophiomys imhausi. Classification (NCBI taxonomy): domain Eukaryota; kingdom Metazoa; phylum Chordata; class Mammalia; order Rodentia; family Muridae; genus Lophiomys; species Lophiomys imhausi. The sequence continues at coordinate 6,973,555 of CAJQZJ010032332.1, forward strand.
GCTCAGCTGCATGAAGCAACCTGAAGTTTTGCATAGAAAGACAGTGGAAGCATTTATCTATAGTCTCCCATATTGATTATGATAGGTCAGCTCTTTGCGGAATGATGTCTGCTGGATTGGATTACTTCCCTGTGGTAAGCTTCTTCCATCTCCTGGATAGCCTGTAAATGGAAAGTTAGAGTTAACATATTGATTAGATCCAACTTACACATTTTTGTCTAGAGTTTATCATGGGTGAAACCACTTCTTAGCATTCAAATCACATCGGGACACACCTAGAGCTGATTGATAGATACTATGCCTGACTCCTGGATTTCAGTAGTAGCCTGCTCTCTCCAAAACCCCATCCTAAGTTTCCCATTGAAACAAGAGAGACAGATGATTAGTTTGGAACTACATAAATGTCAATCACTGTTGTGCAGATGCTTCCTCTGAGACTAAAGCATTCCATCCTCCAGGAAGCCCTTGACTTACAAAGTATGTAACAGGTCATACCATTTTCCTTTAAAACTTTCACATTTACTGTATGTGTGTGAGTGTATGTGCATGCATGTGCCAGAGCACATGTGTAGAGGTTAGAAGACAACTCTTTCTCTGCACTGTATGGTTCCCAGGGACTGAACTCAGGCTATCAAGGACAGTAGCATGTATCTTTCCCTGATGAGCCATCTGGCAAGCCCTAAAACCATTTTTCATTGCTGTACTTCCATTGCTACAGGAAAGTAAACAACTCAAAATTGTTTCAGGAAGTCCGTGAAACTAACCAGACTCAGCAGGCCCTTCCCTGTCAAAGTTAGGAATAAAAGCTGAGAGAATCCTCTCAGACCTTAGGATGATGAGCTGCAATGAAGACTCTCAGAGGAGAAAAACAGCCAAGATGACTTTTGAGGTCACACCAGTTGCCTGGAAGAAGCAGAAACCAGCTGACCTGTCTGGAAGTGGTTTGGATCAACTGAAGCACCTAGAAAGGACACTCTCCAACCTGTTGAGCTGCCTGCAAGCTGTACAGTGTGCTCCAAGTTCCCAGTTTTGTGAGTGGTCACTCATGTTGGGGTGGGCTTTGATGATGCAGCTGTCTTTGAGTCATTTCTGCCTCTCTAACCCTTCATCTATCTTCCTGTAATTAACCCCAACCAAACTCATTGGTTCACCCAAGTGGACTTTGGTGATATCTTTACTTTTGTCTGTTGGGGTTCCCAATCTAGAGGGAGTAGACATGTGTATTGTGTTTCCCAGGAAAAGTTTTTTCACATGACAGTTACCATCAATCATTCTCCCAATGGCTTTCATATCAACTATCACTCAATCATATTCAATAAATCTTACACAAAATAATATTGTTCAGTGTGAGAATGTATGTCAGAGACAGGTGGGAATTTATTTCTCATCTTGATGGTCATTAATACTACTCCAGGTATTAGATTTTGGGTGGCCTTCAAGAGACTGAGATTAATCTACATAAGATAAAGGGCTCCAAAAAGTTCTATAACCTGAGAAGGTGTTTAGGTCTCTTTTATTCTATGAATACCTAAGTTGTGAATCTTGAGTTGCTACTTTCCCTTAAAGTTAATGCTTCTAAAATGCAAAGAGAGAATGCATATCCCAGGATGTTAGTTTCTGAAACATTTTCATTCATTTGTTAGCAAATTCATGCCAAACTGCTTCATGGCTTTGGTGGTAACTAGTTGTATCTGCAACTGGCTATTTCCAAAATCATAAAGGAAAACTAACCTTTGATATCTACTGGACTTGTCTACAAAGATGACCTTGGCAATTTAGGGCATTAAAAAATGTTTACCTCCAGAAAGCTTCTTAAATCCAAGCCCTAAACAGAAACTAACCCCCTTTTCCATTACTGCTTACATTGTGAAATGATGCTGCCACCCACTCACTCACTCCATCACACTGGAAACAGAAGAATGAGCCTTGTTTCCTCTTTTCCCTCAATCCTCAAACCAACTAACAGAGACTGGTTCCTGAAAGCAGACTTTCATCAATGTCGCTGCCTCTGTGTACATCCACAGATCAGCCAAAGGCTATTTCCAAATCCAAAGGGAGCCACCACTTTCATCCTCACAGGATATGCTCTGGAAAGCCCAAAGCATCCAACAAGTTTGCGAGAGCTTGTAGAATGTCAGCCAGCAGCTTCTCCATTCACCTCCATTTCTGTTTCTCAAACTCAGTGCTCTAGTCATTAAAATTTCTTTGGGTTTTTGAATGGAACCTTTCTTACCTCATATGGTTCACAAATCTGCTTCTATCATCTCTTCTAAAACACCATCTTTAGGCACTTCTCAGAACTGACAGCCCTCACACATATAGGACTCCTAAATGCCACTTAAAGAAGACTCCTCCTGGATCTCTTTATCAGTATTGACTGTCGTTATTGAATAGCTGCCTTTTCTTTTGTAATAAAATCTCTCTAAAGGCTTCAACTGGATTTTCTTTCTTTTTCCTCATAATGTATCTCAACTGCAAAAACACCCAAAAAAAAAGGGGGAGGGACATTAAGAGTATCTTACTAAGGCCAGGCATGGTGGCTCACACCTTTAATTCCAGAGCTAGGGAGGCAGAGGCAGATGGATCTCTCTGAGTTCAAGGCCAGCCTGGTCTACAAAGTAGTCCAGGAAAGCCATGGATACACAAAGAAACCCTGTCTCAAAAAACAAAAAAGAGTATATTACTTTGCTTAGCATATACCAGTAATCACAGACTTGTTTATTTTACCTTGGCAAACAAATTATTCAAGAGGACAAGAACTCCACATGAAGACCAACAGAACCAACCAACCTAGGGCCCTAGAGGCTTACAGAGACTAAAATACCAACCCGCTCCCCAAAAAAAGCAAATATAGACTGGTCCTAGGCCCCTACACATATATAGATGATAGGTAGCGTGGTCTTGATGCAGATCCCTTAGCAAGTGTTGCTGGGTGGGAGAGCTGTCTCTAACATGGACCTTGTTGTCTGTTAGTGGAACACCTTACCTTAGCTGGACCCTCTTGTTGGGCCCCAGTGCAAAGGGAATCTCCTAGCCCTCGTGCAACTTGATGAACCAAGGTGGGTAGATATGTGGGGGGGCTTCTCTCATCTGAATGGGAGAGATGAAAGGGGGGAAGAGGGTGGGAGGCTGGGACCTGGTGAGGAGAAGAGAGAGGGCTGCGATGGAGATGTAACTCGAATAAATAAATAAATGTTTTTAAAAAGAAGGGATTCACCTGGTGGTGGTGCACGCTTTTGATCCCAGCACTGCAGAGGCAGAAGCAGGTGGATCTCTGAGTTACAGGACAGCTTTGTCTACAGAGTGAGTTCCAGGACATCCAAGGCGAAGAAGAAGAAGAAGAAGAAGAAGAAGAAGAAGAAGAAGAAGAGGAGGAGGAGGAGGAGGAGGAGGAGGAGGAGGAGGAGGAGGAGGAGGAGGAGAAGAAGAAGAAGAAGAAGAAGAAGAAGAAGAAGAAGAAGAAGAAGAAGAAGAAGAAGAAAGATTCTCAATATAAAATTGTTAGATATAAGCCGGGCAGTGGTGGCGCACGCCTTTTAATCCCAGCACTTGGGAGGCAGAGGCAGGCGGATCTTTGCGAGTTCGAGGCCAGCCTGGTCTACAAATTGAGTCCAGGACAGCCAGGGCTACACAGAGAAACCCTGTCTCGAAAAAAACAAATAAATAAATAAATAAATAAATAGATAGATAGATAGATAGATAGATAGATAGATAGATAGATAGATAAATAAATAAAATTGTTAGATATATAGAAAGTTTATGGATTAACTGATTTATTAAAAAGCTGAGATACAACCTGTGAGATGTCTCAGTAAGTTAGCCCACTTAATACCAAGCTTAACATTAAACTTGAGTTCAAACCTTCAGACGAATGTGGTAAAAGGAGAAACTGACTCCTCTACGTTATCCTCAGACCTGCACACATGTGTTATAGTAGTATGTTCACTTACAATAAATAAATATAGTGACTTGGAGTATTTCCTAAAATTACCTCAGCTTTGTTATAGGTCTGCTGGAACAACCTCAACAATGGTAATGATCATATGAACATGTACTGCAAGCTACAGTTAAGGGAAATAGTGGCGGCATAGTTCAGGATTCTGGCATGCAATATGTACTCAATACAAGGGAATTACTATTAAAGATCAAAATAATTGATTGGTGTATGGAGGGGAAATGGGAAGTGGGGAGAGAGATACTCAAGACACTCAAGCAATGATGGTGGCAATCACTAATTTTGGAAGACTACATAAGAAGTTATGCACTAGAAAGAACATTCTAACATCCAAAATATGAAGGGTTCATGGAAGACAAGTTGACAATTAAAGTGTACTGGCAGAATAAACAGCCTGTATTAAAAGTTCACTCTTTCAAAATCCAGGATCCATGAAACCATACGAAATCCATGCATAGATTTCTGTGTCTACAACTCTTTCAGAACAAATGCAAATTTTTGTTTGAGTATGTAAGTGTACTATTCTCTGTGCTATTCTGGGAAGATGGTCCATATATTGCAAAGCTGTTCAAAGGGACCACAAACATAAAAAAGCTAAGAATCACTGCCTGACAGTTTCTTCAGGAAATCTGGTGCCTTGGCAAACATGGAAATGTTGACAGTGTGACGGTTGTGTCATCTGGCTGGCCAAAACAATGTTTTCAGTTAAAGCAAAGATTAGAAGTCTTGAGGCCAAAATGATCTCAACTAAATGGTTCTTCTACACTATGTTTCCATCTGTCCAGCATGTGAGCCATTAGCACACACTTCCTGTTGATGATTTTCATACTCTATTTGCAAGGAAATTCACTAAGACTAGTTAAAAAGAATTATTTAGCTAATGTATTGAAGAACCAAATAAACATTCCTCCAATATATACTATTTTATATTGCTAGGCAATCACTATGATAGTAAGCACATATTGACCAATACTGCCTCTAAGTTATTCGTCTGCCAGTTTTTTATATACACATATATGTACATATAGTCCCATTCTAGCTCAAAAAACCAGCAAGGCTCACCATGTGTTGAAATAATTTATTTCAACACTTAATGCATCATCAGTCTTGTATTTCCACATGTTGTGTCACCATTTGACCTCAACCCATTGTTAAATATTTAATAGTACTGTTGAATAAACAATACAAAGTATTGTTTACTTTTGAATGTGACATTTGCATGAAAAAATAAACCAATACATCCTCCAAAAGGTACAAGGTATATTGTAGTTGTTACTCTTTTGATGGATGGAAAATGAAAGACAAAGGGAAGGGAAAGTCTAGGGAGGATCAATGAATCAAGGGCAGCAACCACAACTGGAAAGATGTCATAATTCACCAATGGAGAATGAAGGAAAGACAGTAACTGCCACCCAAATGCTAGCATAATCAAAACTGCATGTTTCCACCTCTCAGAAACATAATGACAGATTATCCTGAATAGGAGGAATCTACTTACATAAAATGAAAAAATAATATTCAACAAACCACTAGCCAGTAAGAGATTTTTCTTAATGCTCACTGAGTGTAAATCTCATGGTGAATGCTTCCCCCCCCCCCCTTGGAAAGAGTGACTATGGTATAAAAGCAGCACCAGTGAATATAGGTAAGAGACTTTGATGAATTAGCACAGCTCTCCTGGAAAGTGTGCTCAACACATTCCTTTTGATGACCACAGATGATTAGCCTTGGAAGGATGAAGACAAGAGACAAATGTGAGCCTGTGCAAGGAAGTGTCTATAACTCATTCAGTTTCTCTGAGATACAGAAGTAAATACTGCACAAGCACACACACACACACACACACACACAAACCATTCTATTTCAGCGTATGCTTTTCATTGACAAACAATATACACTATGGATCCCCTAAACCATAGTTAAGAGAAATGTTTTTTTTTAATGTGAGTGATAGACCATGTTCTTAGTTTTTAATGATCTGTTACTGTTAAAAAGCTAACTCTCCAAAATTAATCTATCTCTATCTTAACTCTACCAAGATTTTGTAGAAATAAATAAATAATAGTAATGTGGTAATAAATAAATGAATAAATGTAGTAATAAATAAATAAACAAGCAGATTCAATAAATCCTTACGTGATCTTGAAAAGAAAGAACAGAACAGTAGAAATTATACTCTCTGACTTCATTGCTCCTCCTAAAGCTGGTCATAACAACAGTTTGACACTGGCTTAGGATCAACAAATAGATCAATAGACCAGATCACAGACCAGATATGGAGCTCAGTGATGAGGCTATGTGGTTTTTTTTTACAAGATGCAAATGCAATGCAAAACAGAAATTACATCCATGGGAAGATGACTATGAATGACTTCCCGGTACCAATTTTCTACAATAACAACAATGCACCTTATATTGGATTATTTATAAGCAATAGAAATTTGTTGGTCACTGCTTTGAAGTTTTTTTTGGATCCTAAGATCAAGCCCCCAGCAAATTCAGTATCTGGAAAGGCTCCTCTCTGCTTCCAGGACGAGGCCTTGTTGCTGCAGCTTTACATGGAATGAAGAACAAAGAAGTAATAGGGACAAACTTCTTCCCTTAAGCCCCTTTATAAAAGCTGTAAGCCCACCCATAAGGGCATGGCCCTCATGGTCTCACCTCCCAAGTGCCTTACCTCTCAATATCACATTTGGAGTTAAGTTCCTAAATACGTTATATTAAGCCATAGCGGTGGCTACAGAAAGATCAATAAAACACGGGAGATATCCAGAGCTATTCTAACTGCCTATGAACTCTGACTCTATCCTAAACAAGACTTTCTTCTTGAATGAAGCACACATCAGAACAGAGATAAGATTCATGCCAATCATTTAATGAAAGTGATAACATGACAGATGACCAAGTAACAATTGCACAAGCTACTGACTCCAGTATTGAACAGACAAACCCTTAGGAAAGAGCTAATTATTTTAGTATGCAATCCATTGCTTGATACTTGATGGCAAACCAAAATGAGGTATCAGAAATCAAAATTTAGTAACATAATTATAATATACCAACTCATGTTTATCCAGTGAATAATCCAGAAAGGAGACCCTTCCTTTGATTAACACATTGTTTTGAACCTAGGGTGGGAAAACGGAACAGCAAATGCTGGTATGACGTAGAATGTGAAAATGGAATTAAGACAGAAAGAACTGAAGTTCACACACAATATTTTCAGTCACACCCAAATATCTGAGTCCTTTGTATTATCAAGGTGACCTGAAACACTTAGAACTTTGTATTAATCCCACATAATATTTCTATCCTGGGGCATAATTTGAATGGGTTACTTTAATGACTTAATTATGTTGAGCTGAATATGCTGATGGTGACTAGTCTAAGTGCCTATAAGTCCGATATCTTAGCTGACTTCTGAGAAGTCCAAGTAGTTCTAAAATTAAAGGGAAAAATAAAGCTACACAAATGTAACCCAGGAAAAATAGCATTACCAAAGAGAAAGAGTGGACTGTGGTTGGTTGGCACTATATGAAGCAACTAATTAATCATTACCTTAATGCTTTATTTAGACATATTTTTATTTTATAACATTTTTTCTATGCCTGATCACCTAATGGTTTGCATATCCTGTAGAAACACTGCCTGATTGGGACCACATCTCTTTACATTTTAGGGTCACAGCAATTCAGCCAAGGCAGAACTACTGCTCTACCCCAGTCCCTCAAATGTTCATTCTAGTTTTGAAATTTTGAAATTGTACCATTTCAAAAACTACCAATGCACCAATTGCTTTTATATTTAGAAAGACAAAATCTGACTCAAGAAAAGTTTAACTTCCAAAACACAAAAGTAAATCTGCCAGGTTACAGCTTCCATGTGTTCTACACACAATCTCATCTCTGTCCTCCTATGATCTTTTGGGGGGACTGAAATTAAACCAGGTCTTTCTAGCATGGGTTTAATACCTTTTGTAGGAGTTGACTTAAATTGTTTGTTAGAGGCTAATATTTTAAATTTATAAACTTCAGAAGAAAGACAGTTCTTGAAGCTGGGGGCGGGGGGGGGGGAATTAGAGAACAGTACTCTTTTCTGTGTGGTGCCCAGAAATTTGGTTACAAAGTGGTCCTATTGTGTTTCTCAGTAATTTACATTTACTTTTTGGCAAAGCAGAAAGGAAAAAAGAAAATAAGTCAAACTTGAAGGGCTACAACAAAATCAAACGATGGCATTTTTTTTTTAATTTTAAAATGTGCCTTTGACATTTGGATCCCAACCAAGTCAATATTCAACACTTATAGAAGACAGAATAGTAAAAGAGGATGCAGCTGTTTCTCTATGATGTCACTGAACAGGTGTGTGGTACCATATCACACCACAGAAACCAGATTGATCTCTGGGGATGACCACAGTAAGCCCATACGGAACTGGCGTTGGCATGGGACTCATTTCCTTGGATATACCCAGAAAACAAACCTGGGATGACAAGAGTCCTGGTGACCGATCTGGGCAAATTCGGAGCAGACATTCTCCCAAACAGATCAATACTATCCAAGGTGCAACTGACAAACAGGATGGGTTTGTACCACTAAGCAAACACCAAAGCTGCTTATTCACAAGGCCAAAAGCAATGGGAATTTGTGTTTTCCACAGTGTGTTTGCTAGTGACCTCAACCCTGACCTGCAGGGCCACACTCTCTGGAACTAGAAGTAATCTTGTGTTGGGTCTTCTGGCCATAAGGGAAGCCTATGGAGTGGTGGCATTTTTAACAGTGATGGCTACTGTATCTGTGTTGGGCCTACCCAGACAATCACATGATGCCAAAATGACTCATCAATGCAGTTAGTTAAGTGGATGCTCTGAATATTTGATATGACAAAATAGAAATGGGTGGCCAGATATGGTGGTGCATGCCTGTCATCCCAGCACTTAGAAGGTTGAGGCAGGAGTTCAAAGCCACCCTCAGCTATATAACAAGCTCAAGGCCAAGCCAGACTACAAGAGGTAATGTCTCAAAAGGCAAACAAAGAAAAATTACCTTTTCTCCAGTCATTTTGGAATTGTGTGAATACATCTTGAACTAAATTAATTAAGATATCTTTTATGGCACACACACACACACACACACACACACACACACACAGCATTTAATTTGTGTGGATAAGCCAAATACTTTTATCCAGACAAATAAGTTTTTTAACTCCCTCAAATTTTTTGTTTTCTAGTTTCCATTTAGTCTAATAAAAAATCCCTCCACACCAAAAAATTAGCTGCATTTGTAGATACTTGTATGATCCTTTTACACTAGATTATGTGCTTACATGAATGAACATTTAAATTTAATAAGCTCATGCAAGGTGTATCAGTCTTTTCACTGTTTGATGTTTTTCTTAAAGGTGGAAATTTAGTGCTTAAAGCAATATTTCTAAAAAGGCTGGGGAAGTAAAGAAGTTAAAAGTGGTCCTCATTGTGTGACAAAACTTTCCATAGGGAGATGCAACACGCACATCTACTCACTCCAGATAGATCCCATGACAGAACAAAGTACAGATACCACCAAAGTCCAACCTAGGGAATCAATGAGTGTTATTGGGGTTATTTACAGGAGTGTAGGTGAGGAATATAAATGACTCAAAGAGCTAGCTGCACCACTATGGCCCATCCTGGCATGAGTGACAGTTCATGAAAGCTGGGACACTTGGAGCACACCGCATAGCCTTCAGGCACCTCAACAATGTCCTTTTCAAGTGATTCTGGTCTCAGCCTCTTCCAGGCAGCTTGGCTGGTTTCTGCCTCTTCCAGGCAGCTTGGCAGGTTTCTGCTTCTTCCAGGCAGTTGGTCTGGTCTCGGAGTCTTCATGGCAGTCTTCAACCGTAGCTTATCTTCCTTTACACTCTCAACTTTAATTGTTATCTTGGGCAGAGAGAAGCCTGGTGAATCTGGTCAGTTTCAGGGACCTCTTGAAGCTATTTTGAATTTTTTGCTTTCTTCCTTAAGGGCCTTCCTTTAGAATAGAATGTTTTAATCCTTACTGTTACACAATAGCCCCGACACTCAACTAGGCAAACTGACCTCATATAAGATGCTGGAGATGACTCCTGGGTTAAGAAGGTTCAGAAAACTACTGCTCTTACAGAAGACATGAATTAGGTTCCCAGCACCCATCCCATGGTCCATCTTCTGGACTCCGTGGCAATCTGTACTCACATATGGATAGAGACACATGCATATATAATTTAAAGAGTAAAAATAATCTTTTTATTAAATGACCTTATCTACAAGTGGGCATAAGTATAATTTGAACATCTCATATGGTCCCAATATTGAAAATTTAAAGAAAATCTCAACTTCCAAAGGCTACCTGATGATGTGACACCAAAAGATGTGTTTAAACTGGAAAGAAATATAAAATAATTCTGTAATTATGTTCCAACCTTAAAGACATTGGCAATGGCCAGTGATAGCCATAAGATTCTGTCATCTACCACCTAAGATCCTCTGTCCATTCAGAATGCTTGACTTATTTTCCAACTCCAGATAAACAGTTTGATAAAAAAAAAAAAAAAAAGATCTAGCTAAAACAGAAGCTGGGCCTTTTGCTGGCAGAAAAAAAAATTGTATGGGATTTTGGAGTGGTCAAATGACAGTAATTGTTAGCACTCCTTTAGGGTTTCCCCGGGATGTGAGTGGGGACATTTGACGGGGAGAAAACAAACTTTCTCTCTAGCGCATCATAGTACAAGCATCTCTGAGTAAAGAGGAAATAATTCAACTTTGAAAATCTGCCCATAAGTGGCGGCTCCTGCAAGGGGGACAGTTTGCTATTAATTGTTAATGTCGCCTACCATTAGAGGGCACTAAACAACTCCACATTAATGCGTTGGAGGGAAGAGGAAAGGAGGCGAGGAAAGGGGAGGGAGAGTACGGGCAGAGTCCGGGGAGAGGGAGGGGAGACAGAAGCCGGGAAGGGCTGGGAAAGAGAGACTAGGGAAGTGGAAGGAGGGAGGAAAAGCCAGAAAAGGAAGGAGACAGACAAACAGGCAGACAGACAGAAACAGACAAAATGAATCTGGAAAGATTAAAAAGGATGTGGAGCCCTAGAGCCGTCTAAAGTGAGCAAGAAGCCGGCTCTCCCGGGCCACCGCTCCCCTCCCCTCTGTTGCTGTCCTCATGACTGTAATTATAAAGCGAAAAGCGGCGGCGAGGTCACCCGTTTTTACCAGCCTGCTGCACCGAATGTGCGCGGTGCAGGTGCGGCGGCCGCGGGGCTTTGTGATTCATGCCCACTTTCAAAGGGGGGGCTTGGGCCCGTCTGAGAGGCACCCAAACAACTGTCTTCTAATATTAGCACGGCTGTATTTCGGGATCTATTATAGTCTGTCCAGACAGATCCCATTGTAATGGGACCTTTTATTAAAAGATTAGCACTATCTCCTGCAGTTGGTGGAAAAAAATCTGTTATCACTGAGTTATTTGCAGTTGTGGAGGGGGTGGGAAGAGGGTGGGTGGATGAGAGGAGGACTCCAGGAGGGTCGGGGGGGAGGCGCTGGGGGGACGTAGAGAAGAAGGGCGAATTTGAAATTCGTATAACAAATCCCAATGACCTGGGAATGTCCAAGAATTCTGTCTGCATAGTTCGCTATTTGTTGTCTTTCGGGATTCAGAAGCAAAAAGAATAGAAATGTAAAAGGCAGCTTTGAAATAAACAATATAGCATTTTCCGTGAAGTAATCGTTTTATATAAAAGGAAATATAGCCTCCTCAGTTTCATTCAGCCGTGCCAGAAAATGTTATAAATGAGAAGACCCGCCAACTTTCGGCAAAGAATGCCAGGCATTGCACTCAATAAACTGAGGCTGCAGAAGTTCATTATCATGGTGCAATCTTTTTTATTTTAATATATGAGAGAGAGAGAGGGAGGGAGAGGGAGAAAGAGAGAGAATCAGAACAGAAACTGGGGCGTCTCGGAGCGGGGAAGGAGGGGGGCAGACCGCCTACGTCGGCGCCCCGCTCGGGGCTGCGACTCCAGACGCCGCGAAGTGAAAGGGGAGAAAAGAAAGGGAGAGGGCGAGACTGCTGCCGGGGGCGACCGGCTCCGAGGTGTTAAACATTTTTGTTTGCCTCTGACTTGTGGAAACGGAGGGCCGCGTCTCCGCATCGCTCCGCCCGGGTGGAAGGTGTCCGGAGGTCGGGGTTCTTAGCAACCACTCCAGGCTGGGGGAGTGGAAGGCGGGTGGAACGGGCAGGGTGGCCGCAAAGTAAGACACGCAAGAGAGCTCGGGACACAAAACGTGTTCGGAACCCACCAAGGCTCGGCAGGGTGGATCCTGAAACTGTTCCCGGGGGCATTTCTACAGCTCCGGGATCCGGCGGTGTTTTCAGAAGTCTCTCTGGAGCTCCGGAGCAGAGGTGCGGGGGACCAACTCCTGGGGTCCCCGCGCTCCGCCGGCCGCCTCCTCCAGCGCCCTCACTCACACGCGCGCGCGCGCGCGCGCGCGCGCACACACACACACACACACACACACACACACACACACACACACACACACACACACACACACACACACTCGCACGCCACCCCGGGCGCGCCGGCTCCGAGCGGCGGCGTGCAGGACTGAAGTGGGTGTTCTTCCCCACTCCCCACCCCCGACGCGTCGCCCCCAGCACCCGCCCCTGTCTTCTTCCCCCTCCCCTCCCCTCCCCTCCCCTCTCCTCCCCT
>CAJQZJ010032332.1:6986332-6998075 GCA_907164525.1 Lophiomys imhausi
CCCCCCCCCCCCCCCCCCCCCCCCCCCCCCCCTTCCCTCCCCTCCCCTCCCCTTCTCTCCCCTCCCCTCCTCTCCCCTCCCGCTCCTACGCAAATAAGAACTCGGCGGTTCCCCTCCTGCCGCTTTGATTTCGGGTACCTCCGACAGATAATTGGGAAGGGTTTCCAGAAGGTGGGAAATGTCACCTGATTCACCCTGAACTTTTAAAAGCTCCCCACCCCCAAGGAGCCGGCGCACCCTCGGTGGCGGCCGCCCTCCCCACAGCCCTACACACTGGGAGACCGCCCACCGCAAACCTCAAGACCCCCGTCTAGATTTAAAGCGCGGCTGCGCCCGGCTTCTGACGTCCATTGAATCGCGCGGGCGGCCGGTGGCGAGCGCGGGGCTGCGCCGGGATCGCTGCGCCCTCCGCCGCTCGCCTCTGCGACGCGCGCCCGCTGGCCCAAGCCACCCGCCGCCGCGCTCCTCGCCCTGCGCCTGCCCCAGGATGGTCTGCGCCCGGCACCAGCCCGGAGGGCTCTGCCTCCTGCTGCTGCTACTCTGCCAGTTCATGGAGGACCGCAGCGCCCAGGGTGAGTGGAGGGGATGCGCCCGGAGGCTCGACTGGGGCTGGGGTTCTACTTTTTCTGTGGTCTCCACTTGGTCTGTTCTGACCGACGCGGCTCTCAGAAGATGTTGAAACCACTCGGCTACTCTGGTTGAAAGGAATGGGAGGAAAAGCCTGAAGGCACTTCAGGATAGAGATCTGGAGTTTAGAGACTGGTTATCCTCAAAAAGGAAAGGCATGAGTGGTTGAGCCGGGACCTCAGTAGTTAGAGGTAGATGCTCCAAGTTCTGGTCGTAATGACTTTAGATGTTATCTCCCCTGGTTGGCTCGGGATCGGGGCGAGCATCTATAGCCTGGAGATTGCAGTCGACCTGCTAACAGTCTACCCTATCTCTTTCTTCCATATCTTTTGGTGACTTTTTTTTAAAAAAATGACTAGGGGTGGGGGATGGTAAATACCGAATTTTCTTGGGTGGCTGGGGGGACGTGGTTTCAGAAACTTTGCCCAAACTTGGGAATGTGGGTACTGAAATTTTTAGAGAGAGGTAGTTTTACGCTTCGTGGATGCTCCTTCCAACCCTCTCCCCAAGCCCCGCGAAAAAGGGGAAGAAAGGCAAGCCAAATTATTAGCTCGAAGTGTTTTAAGTACTTTACAGTTTTCTCCACTTTGCCTCATTCCTCTGTTAACTTTCAGTGAAACAATAAGCAGCCCACAAGCGATTTAGATTCTGACGTGAATTACAGAGCAAATTTCTTAAGTTTATCTTCAAAAATTAAAGATGGATTTGATTTTATTATAATTAGTCTCCGGGCAGGATTTTTTTAAATAGGAGTAACCGCGCAGCTTGCGCTCTAGTTGCTCCAGTCACTTTGAGGATTCGTGAGAAGTCTTCTTGCCCAAAGTCCGAACACATAAAAAGGGGACAGGGAAAGAAACTACCTGCAAAGAGTTCTTGGTAGACATGAGGTAGGTATATGTGACCGGTAGACGCCTCCTCTCTTTAACACTGCCGTTTTGCCTGTTGGAGCGGTAAGGTTTTGTGTGTTGTAAGCTGCCCTCCCGGGCACCGGCCCTAGCCGTCTGCCCGACACTAGGCTGGGCAGTCCGCCTTGCTGATAGGGTCTCTCTCTGCCTGGGTGCCCTGACGTGGGCGCCAGGGAAAACAGCCCTCAGAGATTTCGAAAGATCGCGGTGGCTGCGGGCGTGCTCCGGGCTGGCCGATTGCAAAACCAGCCCGTCGGGCGGGCTGCGCCTCGAGGCCGCTCAGGGCAAATCCAGGCTGGGCCCGGCTGATTTTTTTTTTTTTTTTTTTTTTTTGCTTTCATTTTTCACCAGTGTCTTTTGCTTGATCTGTTCATCAAGATTCATATTCACTCTCCCTACCCCCCACTCCTTCGCTCCCTCCTTCCCTCCCTTCCACGTCTCCTCTCTTTACTTTCTTAACCCCTGTCACAAATAATTCTTTTTTAACAGCCTACATGAACCCAACATGTAAAAACATCCGTCGCATCCTGTTTTTGTCAGGTTCTTTAATCTGTTCTTCCAGTCGCTGCAGGTTATGAAATGGGACGAATAAAAGTAAACAGTCTAGTAAAAGTCAGTGTAAGCTGCACGTGTTGTGTCTGGGTCACTGGTAACTGACGTTGATGTGGCTGGAGCGCTGTGGCGGCTGCTCTAGCCCACCGCCCACCCTGTGACTGGTCTTTTCCACACTCTCTCCTCTCTTCTCTTCTCTTCTCTTCTCTTCTCTTCTCTTCTCTTCTCTCTCCCTCTCCCTCTCCCTCTCCCTCTCCCTCTCTCTCCTTTCTCTCCCTCTCCTCTCTCCTCTCCCCTCTCCCCTCTTTCCTCTCTCCTCTCCTTCCTTCCCCTCCTCTTTCTCTCCCTTCCCCTCTCCTCCTCCCTCCATCGCCTGCTCCCCAACTCCACCAGGCCTCTTTGCTCCGCTCCAGCAGCCTTCCTTCCCCTACCCCACTGTTCACTCATTCACCTCCTGATCCCCGTCTCCACAGCTGGGAATTGCTGGCTCCGCCAAGCAAAGAACGGCCGCTGCCAGGTCCTGTATAAGACAGAACTGAGCAAAGAAGAGTGTTGCAGCACCGGCCGTCTGAGCACCTCGTGGACAGAGGAGGATGTGAACGACAATACCCTCTTCAAGTGGATGATTTTCAACGGGGGCGCCCCTAACTGCATCCCCTGTAAAGGTAGGCCTCCTCTCCCCTAGGCGGCAGGCCCTCAGTAGAGGGCGTCTTGCCCTCAGCTTTCCTACTATCTGGCTGGGGCTTAGGACTAGCAGAGTTTTGTTCCCTTTCTCCATTTTTGACCCCCCCCCCCCCCGGTGGAGTTAGCTAGGTGGAATCCGGCTCGCTCTGTAGGCAAAACAAGGTCAGAAGGGGTCGGTCTCCAGGCTTCTTAGCTGAGAGTGGTAATGAAAGCCACCAACCAGTGTGGTCTTTGAAAGAATTTAGATACAGAACATGGCCTGAGGTCCCCAACCCCATCCCTTCCAATCTTCCAGGAGACAGGCTGGGGCCCTCCATCTAGGATGCATGATTGCTCAAGGCGTCTCAGACCACCACCTCACCCCACCCCCGGTTGACCCGCCAACGGCCTTGCCTTGGTTTGAATCCTTGCCTCTTTCCAACTCCTAGAAACGTGTGAGAACGTGGACTGCGGACCCGGAAAAAAATGCCGAATGAACAAGAAGAATAAACCCCGCTGTGTCTGTGCCCCAGACTGTTCCAACATCACCTGGAAGGGTCCAGTGTGTGGGCTGGATGGGAAAACCTACCGCAACGAATGTGCACTCCTCAAGGCCAGATGTAAAGAGCAGCCGGAACTGGAAGTCCAGTATCAGGGCAAATGTAAAAGTAGGTCCTACCCTTAAGCATCTCCAAACATTCGAAGACCCAAGGGGGATATAGTACAGTCTGCACAAAGAGCCCGGGAATCAGAATAGTGATACCAAATAAAGGGGCTCTTTTCTAACTCCTAAAGGGTAATGAAGGAGCCAGCCGGGAGTCACAGATCCTCTGGGAAACAGCCGAGCTCCCCAAATGCCTGTTAAAATCTGGATTATTTCGCTTTAATGATTTCCTTCATAATATCAACTGCTTACTCCCTGAGGACCAGAAGGTGCCTATTGAAATGTCTCCCTCTTATTTTTTTCCCCCCAGAGACTTGCCGGGATGTTTTCTGTCCAGGCAGCTCCACCTGTGTGGTGGACCAGACCAATAACGCCTACTGTGTAACCTGCAACCGCATTTGTCCCGAGCCCTCCTCTTCTGAACAGTACCTATGTGGGAATGACGGAGTGACTTACTCAAGTGCCTGCCATCTGAGAAAGGCCACCTGCCTGCTGGGCAGATCCATTGGATTAGCCTATGAGGGAAAATGTATCAGTAGGTATCCTGGATGAGGAAAGAAAAAGAGATGAGAGTACAAAAGCACATCTATGCTAATACTGTGCGGCTAATCAACTGTAAATCCAAGTCCTCCCCACTTTAACTAAACCGGTCCTCCTGAGGAACCACCAGCTTCTAGATGCTCTGACACACCAGCGAGAAGCAGAGGGCAATTTTCTGTCTTAGAAAACTTAGAACTCACACAATTTTACACATTTTTTTAAGTGCCAGACTTGCTGGTAGCAAAAAATAATTACTTAACAGTTCCTAAAACCTGTTATCAGATTCCAGTAATTGATGGAATTCGATTTTTTTTAAATCCCATTTGTAGGAGATAATCAGATGCATAGTTAACTCAAGGGTGTTGTCAAGTTCTGTCCCAAAGAATATTATTTTTAATGCAGCTCTGTAAGATGTAAGAAACCACTGTGTGTGATTATAAAGCAGTTTTGTATAAATTGTCATTATCCCTTTAGTGAGTAATAGTGCGTATATATATTATGTATATATTATGCATATCTATGAATAGGGAATGGAGGAGAGGAAGAAAGGGAGGAATTAAGACACACAGTCTGCTCATCACAGGTGTATTATATCCTAGAAGCAAAATCCTGTGAAGACATCCAGTGTGGTGGCGGAAAAAAGTGCCTATGGGATTCCAAGGTTGGCAGAGGTCGTTGCTCTCTCTGTGATGAACTTTGCCCGGACAGTAAGTCGGAAGAGCCAGTCTGTGCCAGTGACAATGCCACTTACCCCAGTGAGTGTGCCATGAAGGAAGCTGCCTGCTCCTCTGGCGTGGTGCTCGAAGTGAAGCACTCTGGATCTTGCAACTGTAAGTGTAATTTTTAACTTTGCTGAAGTTTAAGGCATTTCCAGGCAAGCCCTGGGGAATGGACCGTTTATTTAAAAAAAAAAAAAAAAAAAAAAAAAGCACGCAGACCTCAACGTGTAAGCCTATTTCTGGTAATGCTAGGTAGCTGCTAAATTTCACCAGCAATTCATTGATCCTCAGCCAAATTCTCTGCAGTGTTTCCCGCCTTTTTTAAGATCTACCTGATGGCCTTCCATTGGGTTGCCTCTGAAAATCTCTCTCCAGTTGTTTGAAGCTTATTCTTTCCTTCTAGTACTTTGCTTTGCTGTTGCCTCATTAACACCGGAATCCAAACTAACTGCTTCAAAAATTTGTGGGTTTGGTTTTTGTTTGTTTTGTTTTGTTTTGTTTGATTTTTCAAAGACAGCTTTATATTATCGCACCTGGGCTGTGGCTTATCACAGTTGCCACTACTAACTCTGAATTAAGGAGCCAAAGTAGTTATACCTAGAACACAAGAGCGCTTTTTATCTGATTTCAGGAATCTGCCTGTAAAACCTGAGCCATTGATTCTTCAGAACTTTCTGCAATTTTGACTTCATAGATTGTGGTGGTTTGTTTGTTTTTGTTTTTGTTTTTTTTTTTTTTAAGTAAACTTATTGCATAACTGCAGATGCCAAAAAAAACCCCAAAAAGCATCACACTGCAAGTCATGTAAAAATGCAACGCTGTAATGTGGCTGTATCAGAGGGCTTTGAAAACATACACTGAGCTGCTTCTGCGCTGTTGTTATCCGTGTTTAAACAACAGCTCCCCCTGTATTCCCCCATCTAGCCATCTCTGAAGATATGGAGGAAGAGGAGGAAGAGGAAGACCAGGACTACAGCTTTCCTATCTCTTCCATTCTAGAGTGGTAAACTCTCCACCAGTGTTCAGTGTTGACACAGCCTTTGGGCAAAACAAAACACAACAAAAGGAAAAAAAAAAAGATAGAAAAGAAAATAAGAAAAAGAAAAAAATATATTGTCCATAATGTAAATAAGTGTATGCTTATTTATTTGGGGGGGGAAACTATACATTAAAGGACCTTTGTCCTAAAGCTCTCTCCCAGGCCACATTGTGTTACTCATTGGGCGTGGAGAGATGGTCATTTTGTGGTCTACTGGATGAGGCCTATAGTTGAGACTTGTACACATTTATTTATACTGTGTCATGTTTTATAATTTATACATAAAATGTCTGGTTGACTGTACACCTTGTTTTTGAAGAAATTTATTCGTGAAAGGAAGAGCAGTTGTTATTTATTGTGAGGTCTCTTGCCTGTAAAGTAAAACCACTTTTTTTTTCCTTGTAAACCATTTAAGTCCATTCCTTACTATCCACTCACTCATCTGTCTCCCTTCAGTTCACTGCTGTTAGATTCTTTTCCACTTTTTAACAAATTTGCAGGTCATTTTCTGTCATGTTTATTTATTGGATTCTCAGCTGCCTGATCTGTACATACCTGATCCCTTGGGTTTTGTTTACAAGGAATCCTGACTGACCAAAAGGCATTGTAACTCTGCCCCAGGTACAAGGTACAGAGGATGTGCATCTTGGAGGAAACGCCTGCTTCTGTTCAATTGCTCTGAATAAAGCATTGTGAGAGAGGATGAGAGAGGCATTAAAATTCTAGAAATGTACTTTTATGATGTTACAGGTTCAAAGACATAGAGTGATGTGGGTGTCAGGAGACTGAAGGAAGGTGAAAGGTCCACTTTTCACCTGTCATTTCGGTGTTTCCTTTGAGCCAGTCGGCTGTACCTTTTCAATTAGTTCTTTTTCAACCAATGTGTCACTAAAAGTTCCATCAAAGCTCTATCAGTTCAAGTTTCTTGCTTTTCATAATACTTTTTTCTGATGCAATTTTATATTTTCAAACATGGCAAGTTAAATATAAATTCATTTAAATATATAGTTTTGTACTTTTCTACCATGTAAATGTGCAATGTATATAAAAGTTATAATGTGTATTTGTAAATAAATGATGAGTGAAAAAAATAAAAAAAAATATTTAAAAGCCAATGGCCTCAGTTCCTGATGATAAAGAATAACTTATTTTGGCTTTGGAGTGAAAACATACATGATGCCCATGTTGAGGGATATAGTTACCACCGATATAAAGTGGTAAAGATAATGGATGCTACAGAGTGGGGTAAGATACCAGTGACCTCAGAGCTGGAATGGTGACTCACAGGTTAAGAGGGGTTCTCCATCCACTTCCAGAGCACCCAAGTTGGGCGTCCACAACCCAGATTAGGTGACTGGCTCACAGGAAGAGGAAGCAATCTAGCACCAAAAGATCTAATGCTCTCTGGTCTCAGAGGACTTCAGCACTCACATGTGCACACACACACAATTTTTAAAAATAATGAAATAGATCTCTCTTTTAAAGTTACAAGTTCATGCTAGAGAGATGGCCCCTCAGTTAAAGAGTACTCACTGCTCTTGGAGTAAGGGTCTCCCCCCAGCACTCACATGGAGTCTTACCATCTGGTACTAAAGCTCTCTAGGGTCCATCACCAGCCATGTACACGGTGCACATACATACAGGTAAACACAGTAAATTTTTACAATTATTTCCAGTGTGTTTATGTCTGGGGTTATAGGTAGTTGTGAGCTGCCATGTGAGTTCTAGGAACCAAACACTGGTATTCTGGAAGAACAGCAAGTGCTCTTAACTGCTGAGCTATCTCTGTAGCCCTGAATAAATGTTTAAGGCAAATCAGAGCTTGAAATTTTAGGGGATCAGAGATCCAGCAATTCTTTCAGGACAGGTATGTGTCAATAGCCACAGATCAAACATAGGATATGACTTCCTTCCTGAAACATCTGTATTACAGTGTCCCTATGAACACTTTATTACTAGTCCTGGCTATCTTGTCACAGCTGTGAGCCTGCTATAGCCTACATAAAGCATATTTCCCATTGTTTAAAAGTCAACACACACCAGAGAGTTTACTCAGTGGTTAGAAGCACTTGCTGCTCTTCCAGGAGACCAGAGTACAAGTCTCAGCACCTGTATCAATCAGCCCACAGTCAACAACTGCTCTAGGTCCCAGGGATCTGATGCTGTCATCTGGCCTCAGTGAACACCTGCCTGTGTGTGTGCACACTCAGGGATACACAGACATACACATAAGTAAAAATAAAATTGTTTTTGAAATTTAAAAAAAGGCAATCACATCACAAGAAAAAGTAGAAACAGACTGGTACACATTTGACAAGCACAGGATCAAGTCCAAAACTGGGCAGTGTAGTAACAGAACATTGGTAAGATTAGATCGAGAGTGCAGGTGATTTCCGTCATGATGTTTATGATTCACACTAAATAATGACACTCGAGATAGGTGAAAGCCTGTCATTTTTTGCAGTTTTTGTGGTACATTGAAGAGCCTCAGAATGGTATTTGGGACAGAAAAAGTGGTATATATAAATCATGAACACGGGTTTCTAGTGCACTGGGTGCTTCATATTCAAAATCTAAACATATTTAATATGTCAATAAATTGCAAGCTGTAACGAAGTGAACAAGACTAGGAGGGAAAGACCTAAAAGCAGTCAATATCACCAGTGCTAAACAAATACATTCTTTCAAAGACAAAGGTCCCAGTTGTTGAGTTTATCCTTCTTGTTATGAATGATTACTAAAAATTACCATCAGAGATCATTGGCTCTCAACGAGTCACCAATGGAGAAAGTAGGTGGAAGCAAAGGTAGGCATTTACTTAATGATCAGGAACCTGGAGAAATTTGTCACCCAGATTCCCAGGAAAGGAGGAAATAGAGGTGCAGAAATCTAATCAACTGCCATTGACTGCAAGAAGGAGATGGTCATAACTTCTCCAGAGCAGACAAGCTACTGGCTTCCACTAGGGAGATTCTCTCTGAAGGAAAGAGGACTAGCCAGATTCAGTTTCATGGCCCTTCCTGAAGTGGGTTTGTGGCTTCCTCCTGGGATGCTACACATGTTTTAAAGCTGCCATTGACAATCAGGTAAAAACATCAGACTTAACAGGCTCTGGTGTGCCTCTTAGCAAGCAGGAGTGAAGCATCCAACAGCTTGCCTTTTAAACAACATCCAGGTTATTTATTTAAAATTGTATTCTATATTTGTCAACATCAATCATGCCTGTTTAAGAAAAACTATCACCAACCCCACATCTGACAGAAGGCTAATACCCAAAATTTACAAAGAGCTCAAGAAATTAAATACCAAGAAACCAAATAATTCAATCAAAAAATGGGGAACAGAGAATTCACAAAGGAGGAATCCCTAAGGGCTGAGAGATACTTGAAGAAATGCTCAGCATCCTTAATCTCAAAACAAATGCAACTCAAGACAACTCTGAGATTCTATCTCACACCTGTCAAAATGGCTAAGATCAAAAGCTCAAATGAGAGCACATGCTGGTGAGGTTGTGGAGAAAGGGAAACTCTCCTCCATTGCTGGTGGGAGTGCAGGCTTGTGCAACCATTATGAAGGTCAGTCTAGAGATATCTTAGAAAACTTGGAATAGCTCTGCCTCAGGACCCAGCCATACCACTTCTGGGTATATACCCAAATGACTCCTCACCAAATCACAAGGAAGTTTCCTCATCTATGTTCATAGCAGCCTTATTTGTAATAACTAGAAACTGGACACAATCCAGATGTCCCTCAACTGAAGAATGGATTAAAAAACTGGTACATTTACACAATGGAATACTACTCAGCTATCAGAAACAAGGAAATTATGCAATTTGCCGCCAAATGGATGAAACTAGAGAAGCTCATCCTGAGTGAGCGAACCCAGACGCAGAAGGATGCACATGGCATCTATTCACTTATAGTAGGATTTTAGCCATATAGTACAGGATAAATATACTACAACCAACGCACCAAAAGAAACATGGACATAGACTTTTTTCCTGTCAATGAGACACTTTGCCCTAGTGGTGCTGCCTTGTAGGCCCCCAGTGTATGAGGAGGCTCTTGACCCTCATATGACTGCTGAAATGGGGTAGGGGACTGATATGTAGGGACACTCCACTCCAGAGGAGTGGGATGGAAGGAATAGGGGGTAGAGGGTGGGACTGGGAGGGGTGGAAAGAGGACACTGTGATGGAGATGTAACCTGAAGTGATAAATAAATATTTTAAAAAAGAAAAACTATCTCAAGTCCCTTCTCAGAGTTTTGTTTTGTATTTTCTACTAATCTTACATTAGCTTAATTAGCATCCCTCTTTCCCCCCTCGAAAACAAGGTAAGCATTCTACCACTGAGCTGCATTTAAAACCCTAGAAATATCCTTTAAAATTAAAGATTTTTTACTGGAATTCCAACTATGACTCAAAAATACGTAAGTTTAAAAATCTAATAAAAATGTTATTAAGAGAAACAGTTGCTAGTAACTAATTTTAATATTAGTATGACTACATCCTAATCCTTTGGAATTGCAAAATAGGAAATGATAATGAAAAAATCAGTCAAAAGCCCAATTTCTGTCAAATGTCACTCAAATTTAGACTTTTGTATACTATATGGAATATGTTCCTTAAGTACGACAAAATTAAATCTACTTTAACTGAAATCACCCTCAAACAAAACAACCAAAGGGACCTGAAAGACTGTACCTAAGAGATGCTTAAGGCACATTGAGGTAATTCACAGACTCGGAATACTCTCCAATGGAAAGGACTGTATCCACATTAAATATGCTAAAGTTGATGACTGGGCTGTAATTATGTAAAAGACTAGGCCTACAGTCAGGAAATGCAGAAGTACTTAGGAGGGAAAAAGCAAAATGAAATTATAATCTTTAAAGGGCTTTGAAAGTATTCTGTGTTTTATCAAAGTCTTCATATCTAGTATATTGGAAGACAGAATGAAAAGATAAAGAAAGAATGTTGCCAACTATCAAATCTCGGTAAAAGACCTGCAGGAAATTTTTAGTACTATCATTTTTGGCAAACTTCCTGTAAGTTTGTAAATATACCCAAATGAAAACTTAAAACTGAGCCAGATGTGGTGGCCTACACGTTTAATCCCAGAACTCAGGAGGCAGAGGCAAGTGGATCTCTGAGTTTGAGGCCAACCTGGTCTACAAAGCAAGTACAGGATAACCAGGGTTACTCAGGGAAACCCTATCTCAAAGATCCAAAAGAAAAGAAGGAAGGGGGGGAGGAAAGAGAGAGAGAGAGAGACAGAAAACTTAAAACTCTTTAAAAACCATTCTCAGAAAGGAAAGATGCACAGCAGATATTTACTTATCCTCCAAAGAAACAAGTGAAATACAAAGTCATTTTTTAAAACCTCATGGAGGCCAACAGTGAGGTGGACCAGTGGGGTCAGGAACTTGTAGCCAAGGCTAATGATCCCTTTGAGCCAGTTTGGTGGAAAAAGAGAACTGACTTCCAAAAGTTCTCCTCTTACCACTGCACTCACATGAACATGAATAAATAAATGTAATAAAAAACTAAAAGTTTGGCCTGGAGAGATAACTCAGTGGTCAAGAGCCCTAACTGCTCTTCCAGAGGACCTGAGTTGAAATCATAGCACCCATATGGCAGGTCACAACTGTCTGTAACACCAGGATCTGATATCCTCACATAGACAGATACACATAAAACACAATAAACATAAAATAGAAATTAAAAAAAATATTTTTAAAAACATTGTTTGATATGATTAAAAAAAAAAAACCTGGAAAACAATTCCAGTGAGTAAGTAATTCAGCTTAAATAATTAATGTTGGGAGTAAGAGAATTTCTGAAAAATAAATTGCCCAAATGGAGGGAGAATCATCCTTTTCTTAAAAATGAGAGTGGAAGTGGAATGCTGAAGTTGATGACTGGGCTGTAATTATGTAAATAACATAAATTTACATAAAATTGTAAATAACAATTACTATTAGCTAAAGAAAAACTTGCTGTTCTGATTTATCACCCAATAATAATAATAA
>CAJQZJ010032332.1:7004027-7074257 GCA_907164525.1 Lophiomys imhausi
TCTTTCCAAGTCTATAAAAAATTGTGTTGGTATTTTGATAGGAATTGAATTGAATCTATATATTGCTTTTGGTAGGATGGCCATTTTTATTATGTTGATCCTACCTATCTATGAGCATGGGAGATCTTTCCATCTTCTAAAGGCCTGTTCCATTTCTTTCTTCAAGGGCTTGAAGTTCTTGTTGTATAGGTCCTTTACTTGCTTGGTTAGAGTTACCCCCAGGTATTTTATGTTGTTTGTGTCAATTGTGAAGGGGGTTGTTTCCCTTATTTCTTCCTCAGCCCATTTGTTTGTTGTATAAAGAAGAGCTTCTGATTTTTTTGAATTAATTTTGTATCCAGCCACTTTGCTGAAGGTGTTTATCAGCTTTAAGAGTTCTCTGGTGGAACTTTTGGGGTCACTTATGTATACTATCATATCATCTGCAAATAGGGACAATTTAACTTCTTCATTTCCGATGTTTATCACCTTGATCTCCTTTAGTTCTCTTATTGCTCTAGCAAGAACTTCAAGTACTATATTGAAGAGATATGGTGAAAGTGGACATCCTTGTCTTGTCCCTGAGTTTAGAGGAAATGCTTCAAGTTTCTCTCCATTTATTTTGATGTTGGCCACTGGCCTGCTGTATATTGCCTTTATTATTTCTAGGTATGGCTTTTGTATGCCCATTATCTCCAGAACTTTTAGCATGAAGGGGTGTTGAATTTTGTCAAATGCTTTTTCTGCATCTAGCGAGATTATCATGTGGTTTTTTTCGTTCATCTTGTTTATATGGTGAATGACGTTGATAGATTTTCATATGTTGAACCATCCCTGCATCCCTGGGATGAAGCCTACTTGATCATGGTGTATGATACTTTTGATGTGTTCTTGAATTCGGTTTGCTAGTATTTTATTTAGTATTTTTGCATCTATGTTCATGAGGGAGATTGCTCTGAAGTTCTCTGTCTTTGATGGGTCTTTGTGTGGTTTAGGAATCAGGGTGACTGTGGCCTCATAGAATGAGTTTGGCAATGTTCTTTCACATTCTATTTTGTGAAAGAGTTTGAAAATTATTGGTGTTAGCTGCTCTTTGAAGGTCCGGTAGAATTCCGCGCTAAGGCCATCTGGCCCTGGGCTTTTTTTGGTTGGGAGATTTTTAATGACTGTTTCTATTTCCTTAGGGGTTATAGGGCTGTTTAATCTGTTTATTTGATCTTGATTTAGCTTCGGTAGGTGGAATCTATCAAGAAAATTGTCCATTTCACTTAAGTTTTCAAATTTGGTGAAGTATAAATTTTTAAAGTAGGATCCAAATATTCTCTGGATTTCCTCAATGTCTGTTGTTATTTCCCCCTTTTCATTTCTGATTTTGTTGATTTGTGTTTTCTCCCTCTGTCTTTTAGTTAATTTGGCTAAGGGTCTGTCTATTTTGTTGATTTTTTCGAAGAACCAACTCATGGTTTCATTGATTCTTTGTATAGTTCTTTTTGTTTCTAAGTTGTTGATTTAAGCCCTAAGTTTGATGATCTCCTGCCTTCTGCTCCTCTTGGTAGTGTTTGCTTCTTTTTTTTCCAATTCACCCAGTTCAGCTGTTAATTTGCTAATATGAGCTGTCACAATTTTCTTTTTGAAGGCACTTAGTGCTATGAACTTTCCTCGTAGCACAGCTTTCATTGTATCCCAAGGGTTGGGTATGTTGTGTCTTCATTTTTGTTGGATTTTAAGAAGTCTTTGATTTCCTTCTTTATTTCTTCCCTGACCCAGTGGTCCTCTAGTAAAGAGTTGTTCAATTTCCATGTGAGTGTAGACTTTCTGTTGATTCTTTTGCTATTGAAGTTCTGCTTTATTCCATGGTGGTCTGATAAGATACAAGGGGTTATTTCAATTTTCTTGTATCTGTTGAGGCTCTCTTTGTGTCCAACTATATGGTCGATTTTGGAGAAGGTTCCATGAGGTGCTGAGAAGAAGGTGTATTCTTTTGTGTTTGGGTGAAACGTTCTGTAGATCTCTGTTAGGTCCGTTTGGTTCATGATCTCTGTTAGACTCATCATTTCTCTGTTTGGCTTCTGTCTTGATGATCTATCTATGGTTGTGAGATGGGGTGTTGAAGTCTCCCACTATTAAAGTGTTTCGATCGATGTGCAATTTAAGTTTTAGAAGCATTTCTTTTATAAATGTAGGTGCCTTTGTATTTGGGGAATAGATGTTCAATATTGAGATGACCTCTTGGTGTATATTTCCTTTAATGAGTATGTAATGCCCTTCTCTGTCTTTTTTTATTTACTTCAATTGGAAGTCTGTTTTGTTTGATATTAGGGTGGCTACTCCAGCTTGTTCCCTGGGTCCATTTGCTTGGAAAACCTTTTCCCAGCCCTTTACTCTGAGGTAGTGTTTATCTTCAATAGTGAGATGTGTTTCTTGTATACAGCAAAAAGATGGGTCTTGTTTAGGGATCCCGTCTGTAAGTCTATGTCTTTTTATTGGCGAGTCAAGTCCATTGATGTTAATGGATATTAATGACCAGTGGTTGTTATTTCCCATTATTTTGGTATAGCTGGCTGTCTTGTGTTTCTCTTTTGTTTAGTTGTTGTGGAGGTTTCTATTTCCTCTGTTTTCTTGGGTGTAGTTATCTTCTCTGGGTTGGAATTTTCCTTCTAGGATCTTCTGTAGGGCGGAGTTTGTGAGGATTTGATTTTGTTTGAATTTGATTTTGTCATGGAATATCTTATTTTCTCCTTCTATGTTGATAGAGAGTTTTGCTGGCTATAGTAGTCTGGCTGGGTACCTATGTTCTCTCAGGGCTTGTAGGACATCCGTCCAGGCCCTTCTAGCTTTTAAAGTTTCTGAGGAGAAGTCAGGTGTGATTCTGATGGGTCTGCCATTTTATTTGACTTGGCCTTTTTCTCTTAGAGCTTTTAATATCCTTTCTTTGTTCTCTACATTTGGAGTTTCTATTATTATGTGGAGAGAGGAGTTTCTTTTCTGATCTAATCTATTTGGAGTTCTGTAAGCCTCTTGCATTTTTATTGGCATCTCTTTCTTTAGGTTTAGGAAGTTTTCTTCTATGATTTTGTTGAAGATATTTCCTGGACCGTGGAGTCGGGAGTCTTCTCTTTCCTCTATGCCTATAATTCTTAGGTTCCATCTTTTCATTGAGTCCTTGATTTCTTGGATGTTGTGGGTGTGAGATTTTTTAGCCTTCTCATTTTCTTTGGATGTTGTACTGATTTCTTCCATCGAATCTTCCATGCCTGAGATCATGTCTTCCATCTCTTGCATCCTATTTTTCATACTCACATCCGTAGTTCCTGTTTTCTTCTCTTGATTCTCCATTTCCTCTTTTAACTCTGACTGTGTTTTCTTTATTGTTTCCATTTCTATTTTCATGTCTTGAATGGTAGTGTTCGTTTTGTACATTTCCTTCTCCAGTTTGCTTGTTTTTGTCTTGAGATCTTTCATTGCTTTATCCTTTTCCTGTTCAAGCTGGGTCACCTTGGCTTGGAGCTCTTTAATGATGTTATTCATTGTTTTGACTTGTAGAATTGTGGCTTCTTTGAATTCCTTCATAGTTTTAAGTTCTTCTTGAAGGAACTTTATCACTTTCCATAATGTAGAATTGTCATCGTTTCCATGTGTTTCAGTTGTGGTGAGGTGGTTCGGGCTGCATGGAATAGCGATGCTTTCTTTTGTTGGAGACATTTCGCTCTGTTTTTTTTTTTTTTTTTTTTTTTTTTTTTTTGCTGTCTTCTGGACTTGGGTCCAAAGGGGGCACTGTGGTGTAGGAGTTGCCTTACTCCACCCCTATAAGGTGAGTCATTCAGTCCCGCCTCCCAAGTGGGGATCTAATTAATTCAGGTGGCGGAGCTGTTTACAAGTAAGCTCTGATTCCCCGATGGAAGGGCCTGTACTAGTACATAAGACTGATATACAACCATTTCAAATATCTCACATTTTGCCCGGGGTTGGTTCCTTTAGCGGGTAAGTCTGCAGTTCAGCTGCAGTAGCCTTGCTGCTCCCGCGGCTTGGAAACTGGCCAGTGATGTCACAGACTGCGACCTGTGGTCTGAAGGCACTTTGCAGCGGATCTCCTGCTCACTTCCAAGGGTCGCAACCTTTCCCTGATAATTGTGTGAGATCTGGGAGTGCCCAGCAGGGTGGGGATTATCTCTGCATGGTTTCTGAATCTGCTGGCTGGATATTAGGTTGGAACTTACCGGGGATTTCTCCTTTTGGGGGATGGGTGATCCCGATTCCCTGGTCCAGAGGCTTCCTAGCGTGTCTGAGAGTTGGAAGGGGCATCCTGCCCAGGCATCTTCCGTGGTCCCTGTGTAGCTGGGTGAGATATAGAATGGGTCATGCCCTTTGTACAGCGTCCTGCAACACTTGCTGCCTTGTGACTGTTGACACTGAAATCAAAATATGGCCACACCGGCCGCCGCCATCTTGGATCCCCCATAACTCAACTTTCATACTAACTTGCAATACAATTTTAAAAACATCTTCCTAGATCCATAACACTCTCTTGATTCCTAAACAACTCAAAATTTAATTATGACACTCTACCTATCTATTCTTCAACCACCTCAGAGACCTGAGAGGGATAAATATATCTGATTTTATAGGAAGTACAGGGCCTGCAGCTTCTAAAACTAAGAAATGACATACCAGTGGCTGCCTGGACAGCTCCCATTTTCTCTCCATACATAACAGCATTGATCTTCAGTAGTTTGGCCCTGTTTCTCTAACAGACATTAATTGTAGAGCAGGGGTTATGAAGGACTTGCCTACCCTGTCTTGGCAGAGCTAGGCTGTCGACTTATCTGCTTCCAAGTTTTGTCCTTTTTAGACAGCATTCTATCTACAGTTGGAGCAAGGGGATTTTCCTGCCAAGAGATAGGCTTGCCACTAATTCAATCATCTCCCACTGGAGATTCTTCGATGCTCATCTTCTACTTGGAGTAGAATAGGGGGTGCTGTCAGCAGTTGATATGTCTCGATAAAAAAAAAAATCTAAAGTTAAGAAAATATCTTTGAATGTCATACTCTGCAGATCTCTTGAGGTTTTTTAAGAGGCCCTATCTATCTCTTGTATTAGGATAAGCAGATGTTCCTTGTCTCTTAGCAACTTTATTTCTGATTAACTTAGAAAATAACTATAATAGACTGTCATAGTACCTAACACAATGACAGGCCTGCATGACTATTAGTTTGCACTTCTTAATTATCCTAAACAGTTTATGACAATTAGCAGCAAAAGGCAGAAACTTCACATTACATTTTTTTCTTTGCCCCCTAACCCTTCCATCCCATTTCTCTGGAGTAGGGTGTCCCTGTATAACAGTTCCTCACCTCAGTTCAGAGGTCGCATGAGGGCTAAGAGCCTCCTCATTCATTGGGGGTCTACAAGGCAGTATCACCAGTGAAAAGTGTCTCATTGCCCGGGAGAAGGAACTAAAAAAAAAAACAAAAAAATAAGCAGACAAACAAAAAAAGAATAAAAAATAGAAAAAAATAAAAATAAAAAGTCTATGTCCCTGTTCCCTTTGGTGTGTTGGTTGTAGTATCGATAACCTGCACTATATAGCTAAACTCTTACTATAAGTGAATAGATGCCATATGCATCCTTCTGAGTCTGGGTTAGCTCATGCAGGATGAGCATTTCTAGTTCCATCCATTTGGCTGCAAATTGCATAATTTCATTGTTCCTGATAGCTGAATAATATTCCAGGTGTAGATATACCACAGTTTTTTAATCCATTCTTCGGTTGAGGGACATCTGGGTTGTTTCCAGTTTCTAGCTATTACAAATAAGGCTGCTATAAACATAGATGAGGAAACTTCCTTATGATTCCGTGAGGAGACATTTGGTGTATACCAAGAAGTAGTATGGCTGGGTCCTGAGCGAAAGCTATTCCAAGTTTTCTAAGATATCGCCAGACTGACCTCCATAGTGGTTGCACAAGCCTGCACTCCCACCAGCAATGGAGTAGGGTACCCCTTTCTCCACACCCTTGCCAGCATGTGCTGTCATTTGAGCTTTTGATCTTAGCCATTCTGACATGTGTGAGATGGAATCTCAGAGTCGTCTTGAGTTGCATTTCTCTGATGATTAAGGATGTTGAGCATTTCTTCAAGTGTCTCTCAGCCATTAGGGATTCCTCCTTTGTGAATTCTCTATTTAGCTCTGTCCCCCATTTTTTGATTGCATTATTTGGTTTCTTGGCATTTAATTTCTTGAGTTCTTTGTAGATTTTGGATATTAGCCCTCTGTCAGATGTTGGGTTGGTGAAGATTTTCTCGCAGTCTGTAGGCTGCCGTTTTGTTCGAATGACAGTATCTTTTGACTTACATAAGCTATTCAGTTTCATGAGGTCCCATTTATTGATTGTTGATCTCAGGTCCTGAGCTGTTGGTGTTCTGTTCAGGAAGTTGTCACCTGTGCCAATGAGTTCGAAGGTTTCTCCCACTTTATCTTCTAGTAGATTTAGTGTGACCGGCCTTATGTAGAGGTCTTTGATGCACTTGGACTTAAGTTTTGTACAAGGTGATAAGTATGGGTCTAATTTTATTCTTCTAAAAGTGGACATCCAGTTGGACCAGCACCATTTGTTGAAGATGCTGTCTTTCTTCCATTGTGCCATTTTGGCTTCTTTGTCAAAAATTTGGTGGCCATAGGTGTGTGGGTTTATTTCTGGGTCTTCAATTTGATTCCATTGATCTACTGGTCTGTTTCTATACAAATACCATGCTGTTTTTACAACTATTGCTCTGTAGTTCAGCTTGAAATCTGGGACGGTGACACCTCCAGATGTTTTTTTATTGTACAGGATTGATTTAGCTATTCTGGGCTTTTTGTTGTTCCATATGAAATTAAGACTAGCTCTTTCCAAGTCTATAAAAAATTGTGTTGGTATTTTGATAGGAATTGCATTGAATCTGTATATTGCTTTGGATAGGATAACCATTTTTATTATGTTGATCCTACCTATCCATGAGCATGGGAGATCTTTCCATCTTCTAAAGGCCTCTTCCATTTCTTTCTTCAAGGGCTTGAAGTTCTTGTTGTACAGGTCTTTTACTTGCTTGGTTAAAGTTACCCCCAGGCATTTTATAATGTTTGTGTGTGACTATTGTGAAGGGGGTTGTTTCCCTTATTTCTTCCTCAGCCCATTTGTTTGTTGTATAGAGAAGGGCTTCTGATTTTTTTTTGAATCAAGTTTGTATCCACCCACCTTGCTGAGGGTGTTTATCAGCTGTACGCGTGCTCTGGTGGAATTTTTGGGGTCACTTATGTATACTGTCATATCATCTGCAAATCGGGATAATTTGACTTCTTTGTTTCCAATATTTATGCCCTTGATCTCCTTTAGTTGTCTTATTGCTCTAGCAAGATCTTCAAGTACTATATTGAAGAGATATGGTGAAAGTGGACATCCTTTTCTTGTCCCTGAGTTTAGAGGAAATGCTTCAAGTTTCTCTCTATTTAATTTGATGTTGGCCACTGGCCTGCTGTATATTGCCTTTATTATTTCTAGGAATGGTCCTTGTATGCCCGTTCTCTCCAGAACTTTTAGCATGAAGGGGTGTTGGATTTTGTCAAATGCTTTTTCTTCATCTAGCGAGATTTTCATGGGGTTTTTACTTTCATCTTGTTTATATGGTGAATGATGTTGATAGACTTTTTTATGTTGAACCATCCCAGCATTCCTGGGATGAAGCCTACTTGATCATGGTGTATGATACTTTTGATGTGTTCTTGAATTCGGTTTGCTAGTATTTTATTTAGTATTTTTGCATCTATGTTCATGAGGGAGATTGCTCTGAAGTTCTCTGTCTTTGATGGGTCTTTGTGTGGTTTAGGAATCAGGGTGACTGTGGCCTCATAGAATGAGTCTGGCAATGTTCTTTCTGATGAAAGCACAATTCTTTATATTTGGTTAAAGAGTTTGAAGAGTATTGGTGTTAGCTCTTTGAAGGTCTGGTAGAATTCCATGCTAAGGCCATCTGGCCCTGTGCTTTCTGTGGATTGGAGATTTTTAATGACTGTTTCTATTTCTTTAGGGGTTACAGGTCTGTTTAATCTGTTAATCTGATCTTGATTTAGCTTCGGTAGGTGGAATTTATCAAGAAAATTGTCCATTTCACTTAAGTTTTCAAATGTGGTGGAGTATAGATTTTTAAAGTAGGATCCAAATATTCTCTGGATTTCCTCAATGTCTGTTGTTATATCTCCCTTTTCATTTCTGTTTTGTTGATTTGGGCTTTTTCCCTCTGCCTTTCAGTTAATTTGGCTAGGGGTCTGTCTATTTTGTTGATTTTCTTGAAGAACCAACTCTTGGTTTCATTGATTATTTGTATAGTTCTTTTTGTTTCTAAGTTGTTGATTTCAGCCCTAAGTTTGATGATCGCCTGCCTTCTGCTCCTCTTGGGAGTGTTTGCTTCTTTTATTTCTAATTCACCCAGTTTGGCTGTTAATTCATTAATATGAGCTGTCACAATTTTCTTTTTGAAGGCACTTAGGCTATGAATTTTCCTTGTAGCACAGCTTTCATTGTGTCCCATAGGTTTGGGTATGTTGTGTCTTCATTTTTGTTGGATTTTAAGAAGTCTTTGATTTCCTTCTTTATTTCTTCCCTGACCCAGTGGTCATCTAGTAAAGAGTTGTTCAATTTCCATGTGTGTGTAGACTTTCTGTTGATTCTTTTGCTATTGAAGTCCTGCTTTATTCCATGGTGGTCTGATAAGATACAAGGGGTTATTTCAATTTTCTTGTATCTGTTGAGGCTCTCTTTGTGTCCAACTATATGGTCGATTTTGGAGAAGGTTCCGTGAGGTGCTGAGAAGAAGGTGTGTTCTTTTGTGTTTGGGTGAAACGTTCTGTAGATATCTGTTAGGTCCATTTGGTTCATGATCTCTGTTAGATTCATTAGTTCTCTGTTTGGTTTCTGTCTTGACGATCTGTCCATAGTTGTGCGTGTGGTGTTGAAGTCTCCCACTACTAAAGTGTTTGAATTGATGTGCAATTTAAGTTTTAGAAGCGTTTCTTTTATAAATGTAGGTGCCTTTGTATTTGGGGCATAGATGTTTAATATTGAGATGTCCTCTTGATGAATATTTCCTTTGACGAGTATGTAATGCCCTTCTCTGTCTTTTTTTATTAACTTTAATTGGAAGTCTATTTTGTTTGCTATTAGGATGGCTACTCCAGCTTGTTTCCTGGGTCCATTTGTTTGGAAAACCTTTTCCCAGCCCTTTACTCTGAGATAGTGTCTATCTTCAGTAGTGATGTGTGTATCTTGTATGCAGCAAAAAGATGGGTCTTATTTACGGATCCAGTCTGTAAGTCTGTGTCTTTTTATTGCCGAGGTTAGTCCATTGATGTTGATGGATATTAATGACCAGCGGTTGTTATTTCCCATTATTTTGGTATAGGTGGTCGTCTTTGCTTCTTTTTCTTTAGTTGCTGTGGAGATTTCTATTTCCTCTGTTTTGTTGGGTGTAGTTATCTTCTCTGTGTTGGAATTTTCCTTCTAGGATCTTCTGTAGGGCTAGGTTTGTGGGTAGATATTGTTTAAATTTGATTTTGTCATGGAATATCTTGTTTTCTCCATCTATGTTGATAGAGAGTTTTGCTGGGTATAGTAGTCTGGCTGGGCACCTTTGTTCTCTCAGGGCTTGTAGGACATCTGTCCAGGCCCTTCTAGCTTTTAAAGTTTCTGAGGAGAAGTCAGGTGTAATTCTGATTGTTCTGCCATTGTATGTGACTTGGCCTTTTTCTCTTACAGAGTTTAATATCCTTTCTTTGTTCTCTATATTTGGAGTTTCAATTATTATGTGGCAAGAGGAGTTTCTTTTCTGATCTAATCTGTTTGGTGTTCTGTAAGCCTCTTGGATTTTTATTGGCATCTCTTTCTTTAGGCTTGGGAAGTTTTCTTCTATGATTTTGTTGAAGATATTTCCTATACCTTGGATTAGGGAGTCTTCTCTTTCCTCTATGCCTATAATTCTTAGGTTCCGTCTTTTCATTTGGTCCTTGATTTCTTGGATGTTGTGGGTGAGAGATTTTTTATCTTTCTCATTTTCTTTGGATGTTGTATTGATTTCTTCCATCGAATCTTCCATGCCTGAGATCCTGTCTTCCATCTCTTGAATCCTATTTTTGGTACTCAAATCCATATTTCCTGCTCTCTTACCTTGATTCTCCATTTCCATTTTTAACTCTGACTGTGTTTTCTTTATTGTTTCCATTTCCATTTTCATATATTGAGTGATTTTATTTGCTTTGCATATTTCCTGCTCCAATTTGCTTGTCTTTGCTTGGAAGTCTTCCATTGACATCTCTTTTTGTTGTTTGAGTTAAGCCACCTTGTTTTGAAGTTCTCTAATGGTGTTATCCATCACTTTCGTTTATGCAATTGTGGCTTCTTTGAATTCCTTCATAGATTTAAGTTCTGGAAGGGACTCTATCACTTTCCATAATGTTGAATTGTCATCATTTTCATGTGTTTCTGCTGTGGTGAGGTGGTCAGGACTGGATGAGATAGCATTGCTTTCTTTTGTTTCAGTCATTCCGCTCTGATTTTTTTTTTTTTTTTTTTTTGGTGGGGCTTCTGGCCATTTGGAAGTTTTTAGCTGTCTTCTGAACTTGGGTCCAAAGGAGGTGCTTTGGTGTTAGAGTCGAATTGCCTTACTCCACCCCTGTAAGGTGAGTCATTCAGCCCTGCCTCCTAGGTGGAGACCTAACAAATCCAGGGGGTGGAATCGTATATGCATAAGCTCTGGTTCCCTGCCTGAAAGGGCCAGTACTAGCAAAAAAGTCCGATAATAATTGTAAATACCTCACAGTTTGCCCAGGGTTGGCTCCTGTGGTGGGTAAATCTGCCTTCACCCCCTATAGCCTTGCTGCTCCCACAGGCCCGGGTCTGGAAACTGGCAAGTGACATCAGGGTCGACTAAGTTACCATATACCACAGTGGATCGCAAACTTTGCAGCTGAGCTGTGCGCACTTCCACAGGTCCGCAACCCTTCGCCAGATAGCCAGATCGTCTGTGCGAGACCTGGGGTGGCCAGGTAGGCTGGAGAGTATCCCTGTGTGGGGTCTGAATCTGCCTCCTGGGTATTAGATTGGAACTTACCCGGAGTGTCTCTCCTGGTGGGGGAGGGGGATCTAGATTCCCGGATTCAGTGGCTTCCGCGCGTGTCCGAGAGTGGGAGGGAGCGCCATACCCAGGGACTTTTAGTGGTCCCTGGGTAGTTGGATGAGGCCCGGGGGGGGGGGGGTCGAGTCTCTCAGATTGGTTTGTACAGCACCTTGTAACACTTGCCATTTTCTGACTGTTTTCCCTGAGATTAAAATGTGTCTGCACGGCCCACCACCCTCTTGGATCCCTAAGTGTTACATCTTAAAAGCTATACTGTTTGATTGGTTGTTTTTGCTTTGTTTTGTTTTTTTTTTTTTTTCAAAATTGTCTCAAAGTGCTTCAGCTCTTTAAGGAACTAAACAAGCATTCATTTGTGTCATTTACATTTAACTTAGCAATTTGAAAGTCAGCTACAAAGCTTTTCAGAATTCTTATGTATGAACTCAAAATATCGCAAGGAAAATATGAACACATTTGCATCAGTATGAAAATTGAAACGTGGTCAAAGATAAATTGCACTTTTAAAACTTTGCTCAAATGTCCAGAACAGACAAATATATAGAGAAAGAAGTGCGGAAGTGACAGTGAGCAATTTACAGTATCTCTTCTTAGGAGAGACTGTGCTTCAAAATGGATGGTGTGCTAGCAGTGGTTCCAATCTGCTCATATACAAAAAGTATGGAACATCACACTTTAAGTGGATGCCATATTATGAATTATATGTTAATAGAGCGTTTAATTTTTGCAGGTAATTTAAGGGAATTTCACAGTTTTCCTTAACTTTTAAATTTTCCTTTGTTATTACAAGGACTAATATAGAGGAAATGTAGTACATTCATTTAAACACATTTGCCTTAGATTTCTAAACCACTAGGTGCTAGTTTTGATGATGTTTTGAAAATGTGAACCACTAAAAAAAGAATTGAATTAGTTCATGGGTTAAAAAATATGCTTAACAGCCGGGCGGTGGTGGCGCATGCCTTTAATCCCAGCACTTGGGAGGCAGAGGCAAGCGGATCTTTGCGAGTTCGAGGCCAGCCTGGTCTACAAAGCGAGTCCAGGACAGCCAGAGCTGTTAAACAGAGAAACCCTGTCTCGAAAAACCAAAAAAAAAAAAAAATATGCTTAACAAATATATTTATCCCTCTCAGGTCTCTGAGGTGGTTGAAGAATAGACAGCTAGAGTTTCATAGTTAAATTTTGAGTTGTTTAGGAATCAAGAGGGTGCTATAGATCTAAGAAGATACTCTTAAAAGTGTGTTGCAAGTTAGTATGAATGTTGAGTCACATATAGACCTTTAAACTCATGGAGATGGTTAGATAGTAGAATGTTAAAGTCAGGGGCCAAATATGTATAAACTGGACATGGGGAAGGTATACTGGGCCATTTAACTCTCATAAATGTGGCACATTTATATCTGTTGTTTTGTATAATACTTACTGTTATAAGAGAAGGAACCATCTGTTGGACTGAAAGGGGAAACTTCTGGGGGGAAGAGGGTGGAAGGGCGGGATAGGAAGGGGGAATAGGGAGGGGTTTGTTACTGAGATGTAACTTGAAGAAAAAAAATAAAGTATTTAAATAAAAAAATAAAAAAAATTAAGAAATACAAATTAGTTTGACATATTTTCAGTGCTTGACTACTAATGTTTATTTATTTTTGTAATATATTACAAATTACATGTAAAACAAACATTTAATTAAATTTGAATCTACAATTGGAATTTAAAGGAAGAAAATATGCTTAATTCTGGTTTTATTTACTGAAATAGTAAATATTATTAATAGTACAGTTGTTTTGTGGCCATAGATGATAACAAAGGAGTCATGATTCTAAGAAATTTTTTTTTTTTTTTTTTTTGGTTTTTCGAGACAGGGTTTCTCTGTGTATCCTTGGCTGTCCTGGACTCACTTTGTAGACCAGGCTGGCCTCGAACTCACAGTGATCCGCCTGCCTCTGCCTCCCAAGTGCTGGGATTAAAGGCGTGCGCCACCACCGCCCGGCTCTAAGAAATTTTTAAAAGACGTATTTTCCCAATGTATACTTGTATTAGCATCACTAAGAAAGTAACAAGCCAAAAAAAAAAAAAAAGATGAATTTGCTAAACTTAACCCAAAGATTTTCTGTGAAAAGTTTTATCATTAAATTAAAGCAGATATGACCAAACTCCTATGAAAATTTTATCTAAAACAAAAGAATCATTTTGATCATATTCATGTATTGGCAGTCTTTTGTTTTGTTTTGTTTTTTAACAAAGGGTCTTTCTACATAACCCAGGTTGTCCTAGAACTTACTATATAGATCTAGCTGACCTCCAACTTAAAGATACCTACCTTCAACTGCCTCCCAAATGCTGGGTTAAAGGTATGCATCACTAAGCCCAGCTTCTACTGGCTGTCTTAAAGTAATCAATTATGTTATCAAATGCTTTTATTTGTGGGCTGATAATTTCCACCATCACCAAAAGTTAACGTCAGAGCTGGCAAAATGGCTCAGTGGTCAAGAGTATATACTGCTTTTTCAGAAGACCTCAGATTCATTGCAACATTGTTAGGGCAATCACATCTGCCTTTAACTTCTTCCCCAGGGGGTTTAATGCCCTCTTCTGGTCTCTTAGAGGGTATCAGAAATCAAGTGCACATACACATATACTGACACAGACATACATGTAATCTTAAAAAATTATTGTATATGATTAAATCTTAAAAATTTATATCCAAGGCAAAAGACACTGTCATTCGAACAAAATGGCACCCTACAGATTGGGAAAAAAAATCTTAACCAACCCCACATCTGACAGAGGGCTAATATCCAAAATTTACAAAGAACTCAAGAAATTAAATGCCAAGAAACCAAATAATCCAATCAAAAAATGGGAAACAGAGCTAAACAGAGAATTCACAAAGGAGGAATGCCTAAGGGCTGAGAGATACTTGAAGAAGTGCTCAGCATCCTTAATCATCAGAGAAATGCAACTGAAGACGACTCTGAGATTCCATCTCACACATGTCAGAATGGCTAAGATCAAAAGCTCAAATGATAGCACATACTGGAGAGGGTGTGGAGAAAGGGGAACCCTACTCCATTGCTGGTGGGAGTGCAAGCTTGCACAATCACTATGGAAATCAGTCTGGTGATATCTTAGAAAACTTGGCATAGCTCTACCTCAAGACCCAGCCATACCACTTCTGGGTATACATCTAAATGATTCCTCACCAAACCACAAGGAAGTTTCCTCATCTATGCTCATAGCAGCCTTATTTGTAATAGCTAGAAACTGGAAACAACCCAGATGTCCTTCAACTGAAAACTGGATTAAAAAACTGTGGTACATCTACACAATGGAATACTACTCAGCCAAAAAGAAACAACAAAATCATGCAGTTTTCCGCCAAATGGATGGAACTAGAGAAGCTCATCCTGAGTGAGCTAACCCAGACTCAGAAGGATGCACATGGCATCTATTAACTTATAATTGGATTTTAGCCATATAGTACAGGATAACTATACTATAAGCAATGCACCAAATGGAATATGAACATAGACTTTGTTTCCTGTCAATGAGATATTTTGCCCTAGTGGTGCTGCCATGTAGGCCCCCAGTGTATGAGGAGGCTCTTGGCCCTCATATGACTGCTGAACTGGGGTGGGGGACTGTTATGTAGGGACACTCTACTCTGGAGGATTGGGATGGAAAGGATGGGGTACAGGCTGACAGGGCAGGACTGGGAGGGGTTGAAATAGGGTACTGTGATGGAGATGTAATCTGAAATAATAAATAAACATAAAAAAACACAGAAGGCTAAGGAAAAAATTAATATCCATTTTAGAGGCAAAATGATGTTAGAAAGGAGAATCATTTGCAAAAAGTTTCAATCTGTAGTAATAGTTTATTTTTACTTGTTATATTTTAACTCAAATAAAAAAGTTTGCAACTTTTTTTTGCAGATGTATTTATACACTCTCATTCTTTCTGGCAACAGCAAATTATTCCTTCTTTAAGAAATATTTTCACACCTAAAATAAATATGTGTTACTTTCCACTTAGAACCTATCTGAATGCTAATTTTCCTTAACTAATTTAAATTATTGTCACAAATTTCTTTTAAAGTTGCATCTTGCTCTTTGAGAATTTCAGAGGAAAGGGTTAAGTGTCTTTTCTCTTTAATCAGATCACTCACTATAGCTTTCTATTTTATGCAGATTCCCGGTTCTTTAAAGTTAGTAATGGGTTGGTTTGGTTTGCTTTGCTTTGTTTTTTTTTCTCCTTCGGGCTTTAATTTGTTAATTTAACTTTCTCTGGGGGATGGGAGACTTGTGAATTTATGCAAACACTTTGTTGTTCATCTGGAATATTAATCACATGTATTAAGATATCATATGCCACAAAGCAAAGCTTTCCTTAAAACTATTTGAATTAACATGGGGCTTTGACAGTCATCCCAAACCACTTGGAGTTGACACAAACCAAACTCACCTGTAACTTATCTGACAAAGACACAGCGTCTCACCTTGCAATTGTCCCACTCAGGCATGCGTGGCCCTGAGCATGCTGGTTATTCTATTTTATATTCCACTGCCCATCTATTCTCTGTCCCTCTAGCTTCTTTCTGCCCTGTGCCCTAGAAAGCTGAACCCAGAGCGCATCTCCCATGCAGCCACAGCCACTGCTTTCCATCCGAATTTGGTCAGGCCTTTGAGAAGAGAGTAGAGGATAGGAGAGGTGCTCTGTGCGATATTTACTCTAGCTCTTTGTGTCAGTACTGTTCACACCTGATGCTTTGCTTCATGACTGCCTAGAAGAAGCAGAGTCGTGTCTCCCCCCCCCCCCCCCCCCCGCTTCTGTTTCTTAGCTAGCTTCCATACGTGAGCCTCGGCATCCCTATTGCTTTAAGTAGTCCTGTCTGGAACAGTCTGTGAGACTGGACCATCTTAACAAGCCATTTTGAAATTGTTCTTGATGCAGATTTTGGAGGAAACGGCTATTGAGATAGTCTGTGAGGCTGGATCATTTGGGCTACTTGTCTTATTGGTGTCTGGTCACTTTGTTCTGAAAATATATAACTTCTCACAAGCAACATATAGTTCTGCAATTACCAAAATGCTATGGATGTTCAGGATGCACAAATCAATTAAGGAATATTTTCTGTTCTTTCTTTGAACAGAAGAAAGACATTGTAAGTATCCATTCATGCCATATAAAAGATGACATGTAATAGTATTACATATATATGCTATATATAATCTATTTTAAACTGAAAATACAGCATAGGACTATATGGAGTTTAACTATTCTCCTCTACAGTTGAGATAAATTGATTAATTGGTTAAAACAGGCTTATTATGTGTTGTTCTGGCTTTTTGTAAATTAGGTTGGCCTCAAACTCAAAAGGAACCTATCTGTATCTGTCTTTGTCTCCCATGTTTTGGGATCAAAGGTATGCATTTATATATTTTTTCTTTCCTTATCTCCTTTCTTTGGAGATTTAATTTCTATGTGTGAACATATATATATCCTTATTGAGACAGGGTTTCTCTTTGTAGCTCAGGCTGTTTTGATTTTTTCTGTAAAGCTCTATAGATTAGATTGGCCTTGAACACACAAGGAACCTGTTTTTTCCCTGTCTCCCAAGTTTTGAGATCAAGGTATGAATTTAAGCAATTAAATTACCCTTATCAAACAATGACATTAATTAAACCATTTTGTATTAGTTTGAGTTCCAGTTCTCCCATGGAAGCCCCATTCTTAAGGAGATTGGTGTAGAATAGCATGATATGCTATTTTGTGTTAGCTTTCCTTAACTGTTGGCTGTCAAGGCATGCAGTTTGCTTGTTCTTTCCCAGCCTAACTCTGGGTCCTTACATTGATTAACAGCATCTCTCAGTGTCTTTCCAGTCTCTCTCTCTCTCTCTCTCTCTCTCTCTCTCTCTCTCTCTCCCCTGATACAGGATTTCTCTATGTATCCTTGTCCTGGACTCAGTTTGTAGGCCAGGTTGGCCTTGAACTCACAGAGGTCTGCTTGTCTCTGCCTCCCAAGTGCTGAGATTAAAGGTGTGCACCACCACACCTAGTGATTAACATATCTCTTTTAGGGGCAAAATGATTTTTGAAACCAGTTCTCCAGTGGGAGCCCCACACCTAAGGAGACTAGCTTGTGACCCCTTTCTCTTTATGTAAATTTAAGATTATGTGTATTTATCCATTATATCAGTGAGAACATTATTAAACTTAACATGAAGGAAAAAAATGTGTCATTTTTTAATTCTAGACTGTCTTTAGTAAGCAGCCTTATCTGATCAACAGGGTTCCCACCATGCCTTCATTGTTTAAACCAGGCTGGTCTAGAATTCAGAGATCTGCCTGTTTCTTGCTCTAGTGTGATAGGATTAAGGGCATGTGCCAGTAGCACCCTGCTCAAAATTTCACTTAAATCCCAGATATTAGGAACTATAAACCAGAGAGCAACTTTGAACTGTAATGACAATTCAAAATCTGCCCAAAATCTTCAAAAATCTCTCAGGTTTTAGCACTGCCAAGCCACAAAAACATCCTTTCTATTTCCCAATATAGAGAAAATCAAAGACATCTAAACAGAAATCAAGCAAAGAAACAAGAACATATCAAAAGTTTTGGTCTAGCCGGGTGGTGGTGGCACACGCCTTTAATCCCAGCACTTGGGAGGCAGAGGCAGGCAGATCTTTGTGAGTTCGAGGCCAGCCTGGTCTACAAAGCGAGTCCAGGACAGCCAGAGATATTCAGAGAAACCCTGTCTCGAAAAACCAAAAAAAAAGTTTTGGTCTAGCTTTGCCATCCTATGCTTCAATTTTGTTCTGTTCATTATTCCCTGGAATCTAGTTGCAGCTACATTTCACTGGTGGTCCAATACCAGACACTCCTGACAAGCACCTAGTAGCCAGGGAGCTGTCATCTCCAGCTGCCATCAATTTTGTCTCATCTATCAGGAAGGGCTTCCCTCCTTCCCCCATTGTCATTGTTGGTAATTAGTATTCCATCTATAAGCTCTCTCCTTTTCAAAGCCTATCCTAGTATGGCCTTTCTCCAAAACAATACACAGAACCACAATTGTCAGTGTAAAAATCATTTGCATGCTAAGAGAAACAAACTCAATTGTAATACAAATGTATTGAGACATTATGAATTCTTCCATTTTTAATCTAGAGGGTTAATTCCACTCCCAAGCTCTGTCTGGAAGGCTGCTGGTTTTTGGGTACATAGGGAGAGCCAAGGCCTTAGCTCTCCATCTTTGCTGCAAAGCAATAGCTTTTGTTAAGGGAGCCATACTTTTGAAATGCTTTTGGGTTCAGTTCCCCGCTCTTTGTCTAGGAAACCGCCTTTCACCCAGGCCTTCCCAGGCGTAAACGTGGATTCTAATTGCCCCATGTTGGGTGCTACCTGAAATTGCAATTTAATTATCATTTGTATTTATTAATAGGTATTAACTGGGGGTGGAGAGATGGCTCAGAGGTTAAGAGCACTGGCTGTTCTTCCAAAGATCCTGAGTTCAATTCCCAGCAACCACATGGTGGCTCACAACCATCTACATTGAGATCTGGTGCCCGGGCATATATGTAGAGCAAATACTGTATACATAATAAATAAATAAATTTTTTTAAAAATAAATAAGTATAAACTGTAAGATTAGGCCGGTGGAGCAGTCGGTGGCCTGGTGGGATACCACTGGCCTAATCTTACAGTTAATACTTATTAATAAATACAAGTGATAATTAAATTGCAGTTTCAGGTGGCACCCAATATGATTTAATTTTTTTTTTTTTTACAAATGGCACCCAATGTGGGCTTGAACCCTCTCTCTTATGTTTGATTAGGTAAACTGTATGTTTACAACCATTTACTATCTGTTTAACCTAGTAAGCCTATTTTGTGGTAAATTAAGACTAGTATTTGACATGACCAGGAGCTTGACTGGCCAGCCATCACCTATATTACCCAGACTCCTAAATAGATTGGAATAACAACCAATAAAAGGATTGGAAATAAACCTGTACTTTTAAATGAGTTGTATAGGCACAATACATTACATAACAGTTGAAATACACATATATGTGTGTCAAAATATAAAATTCTATACCAATGAATCAAAATAAGGGGAATAAAAAGTGATGATATTCCTGGACTGACAGATACACTGTGTCTTGGTATTTGGGGCCTAAAAGAGCCAGAAGAATGCAAAAACTTTTCAGTTTCTCTAAAGAAGATTATGTTCCCAAATACATTGCCAGAGAGCCCTTAAACCCAGAAGGTAAGAAATCCAAGACCAAAGCACCTAAGAGTCAGTATCTTGTTACTTCATGTGTCCTGTGATACAAATGCTAACATATTGCTTTGAAGAAACAACACAGTAAGAGAAATAAGGAGGAGGCTATAGAATATGCTAAAATTTTGGCCAAGAGAATGAAGGAAGCCAAATAAAAATGCCAGGAACACATTGCCAAGATATGTATGTTGAGGGAAGGTCTAATATTGTTTCTGATACATTGAATTCAATGCTGAGATCTGGTTACCACCCCTTCTGAGGCATTCTCTTGATTGGTTAATAAAAGTCACTTATGGCCAATTAGCTGGGCAGAAAGAGTATAGGAAGGCGGAACTTCCTCAGATCACAGCAAGAATTCCGCACACACAGAGACTCTCTTTTTTCCGCCAGAAGACACAGAAGGAGACAGACATCTGGAGAAGTCTGGAAGGTACTCACAGGCACATGTTGGTTTGGGATTAACTTAGAGTAGCTAATTCAGAGTCTGCCCAGCTAAGGGCTAAGCGTTAAAATATTAAAAGGTCTTAGTGTGTTTAATTATTGGGGAAAAGACTGCGGCAGCTTGTAAGCCCTTAGTCCAAGCAGTCCCAGGCTGTTGGATTCCCAGACTCCCCTTGAGCCCAGGCGAATCTCCCGCCAAGCCGCCGGTAATCCTACCGGCCTAATATAACAACTTATATTAATTAACAGAGTTTAGGTTATAGATGGTGTAGGCCACCTTTGGTCCCGGGGCTCTTTCTCCAGTATAAGTTAGGCAACCGATTAAGGCACTCAGGCCAGGCCACCTGCTCCTCTGCCAAGCCGCCGGCTACTCTACCAGCTACTCTGCTGGCCTAATATTACAGTTTATACTTACTAATAACTACATTAAATAATTAATTTGCAGTTTTC
The DNA here is from genome assembly GCA_907164525.1 of Lophiomys imhausi. Classification (NCBI taxonomy): domain Eukaryota; kingdom Metazoa; phylum Chordata; class Mammalia; order Rodentia; family Muridae; genus Lophiomys; species Lophiomys imhausi. The sequence goes on from CAJQZJ010032332.1 coordinate 7,024,342, forward strand.
ATATGTAGGACATCTACTCTGAGAGTTTCTACTCCTGAGTCCAGTCAAAAGTAAGTTTTTAAGAGTAACAAATAAATGATCAGATCTTGGGGGAAAAAAAAAAACATTTACTGATAATAAACCCTGTGGAATACATATAATCTCACCATTTATTAAAAGTGAAAACAAATTTGCACACTAAAGAGATATTTTTACATGAATAATTAAATATTGACTGGTTTTTGATACTGCAGGAGAGAAAGCATCTTTAGTTGTTTTTTAGAGTTCATTGGTATTTTGTTTTATAATTATCAATGTTGGGGTTGCTGCTTCACATAAATATGTAGTACAAAATGACAAAAATATGTTTTGTTTGAGGCCATCTCAGAGTTCTGAAAATTCTATTTCTAAACCAAAAATTTGTTTAGTGATTCGAGTGTGTGTCCATGAAACTGCAATCAGCAACTCAGCTTTTAAAAAACAAACATTTTAGCACAACACAATCCAAATATATACTGACTTGTAGTTGAATGCTCCAGAATGGTGGTAGGAAAATATTGTTTAAAGTCTTTGTTTTCCATAATTAGAACATTGTGTTTCCTCAATAGCAGAACGTCTTGCACATTCAGTAAAATGTTACAGTAAACACCACTCGATCACCAGGAGTCTGCAGGGAGGTGTTTTGGGCTCCGTTTGTTGTCTGTACTGCGTGAAGTGAGAGCAGAGAGAAAAACACGTGAGTTGTGTGTTCAGAACCAAGGCTGAGGTGAAGTTGCATGACACAACACAGGCGAGCACCAACTGAAACAACTCTCCTACCTGTGCACTTGATTTGAGTTAAGTCTCTGTTACTGAACCCTCAGTGTGCCAAATTTGCAAGGCACTCAAGCGCTCAATCACCCCACCTGGGTGGGATGACAACATGTAGTTTAAGAAACTGAGCTTTAGCCCCAGAGCTCTTTAGACATTATGTTCTTAACACCATCAAATCCAAGCACCTATTTAAAAAAATACACATATTAGTTCGATTTGAACAGAAAGCAAATACACGTGGCTACAAAATAAAAAAGAAACAAAAAAAAAATCTATGGATAAGTGTGCTTTCCTACCCCTGTGCCCAGCCATCAAGTGTCCAACCTCAGAAACAACTCAGATCACTTGTTTCTTATATATTTTAAAGAAATATGCACTGCATAGCAAGCAGACACCTGTATTTACATTTTGTTTTACATAAATGATAGCATACTTGAAATTCTGTTGTAGAGTTTGCTTCATCCACTCCTTTGTGTGTGTGTGTGTGTGTGTGGTGTGTGTGTCTATGTATATGTATAGGCATGCATACCACAGCACACTTGAAGACAGGAAAACTATGAAAAGTCAGTTCTCTCCTTCCACTGTTACACAAATAATGGCTGAAAAGGCAGATCATGATGTTTGCACAATAGACGCCTGTACCAGCTGAACCCTATAGCTGGCCCTTATCCACTCATATCATGGATTTCTTCACATCAATATTGCTTTAGCTGGTTTTATTTTAGAAAGACATATAGTTTCTGGACAGCAGTAGCATACACTATTAGTCCCAGTACTAAGGAGGCAGAAGCAGGCAGATCTCTAAGTTCAAGGCCTGCCTGGTCTACAGAGCTAGTTCCAGGACAGCCAGGACTACACAGAGAAAACCTGTCTCAGAAAACAACAACAACAAAAAGAATTGCATTTTTTTGAGTCTGTGGGGTCTGGGATCCATTCCTTGCCCCAGAGCCCCTTCCACATTCACATCCAGCAACACTCTCTCTGAGGCTGACCTACACTCTAGAAGTCAGACTCCTCTTGTCTCTGACATGTAGGCCAGATGCAAACATCTTGTGTTTCTAGGTCATACCTGTCTTGATAATTTCCCTACTATCAACTTACTTGGGAAGCAAGTGACATGTACAACCCCCTTCATAGAAGCACTGGACCAGCGCTTGACTAAATACATCAGAAATGTCCGTGCTACCAAGTGCCGTGACGTGTGAGGACAGCACCATGTTGAACACTTATGCCCTTTTGCCCCAATTAATGCTGACGAGGTGGGGCTTTTTGAAGTGGTGGGTCATAATCTTAGAGTTCTTAGGAATTTGAAGTCCTTAGCATCCTTCCCATGAGACCCAGGAGACCTTCCTCATCCTCCTTTCCCTGTGTTGAGAGTGCGCTGAAAAGTTAGCAGTCCACAACAGTCGGTCAACTTGGCACCCTGATCTTGCACTTCCAGATAACAAAATGCCAATAAGTTGGGGGTGTTTTGTTTTTTGTTTGTTTTTTTTATTTTTGTTTGTTTGTTTGGTTGGTTTGGTTTGGTTTTTCAAGACAAGGTTTCTCTGTGTAGCCCTGGCAGCTATCCTGGACTCATTCTATAGACCAGGCTGGCCTTGAACTCACAGAAATCCACCTGCCTCTGCCTCCTGAGAGCTAGGATTAAAGGAGTGGGCCACCATGCCCAGCAATTACAAACAGCTGTGAACTGTCATATAGGTGCTGGGATTTGAACCCTGGTCCTTTGAAAGAACAGCCAGTGCTCTTAATGTTGAGTCATCTCCCCAGTCTTCCCCCCTTTGGGGGGGGGAGCAGTAGGTTTTTTAAGCTAGTAAATCCATGACAATTTGTTACAGCTGCCCAAACAGACAAAAACGTGCCATCTTGGAATTTTGCCCACCACACAACAGAATTTAAAGGGGGGGAAAAAAAACAACAAAAACAGTGATGCTTGTTATTCCTTACTGCTTCATAATTCATTGAGTTCATTTAAAATCAAGTAAGAAACAAACTATATTCTTGGAGATTTGTGCTCTCTTTCTTGCTCACTCATACTCTCTCTTAGAACACTTTACTTATAGTCCCTATAATCCCTAATTAGAAGATTAAGCACACAAACATATCATTTTACAAATAAAGCATATTTTATGTTCTTTCTTAATAAACTTATAAAAGAATGATATTTGCACCATCATGAGAAATGAGGCTAAAGTGTAATTATATTCAAATTGTGATTATTTAATAAAGAGGATCAAAATAGACTCACTTGAGGAGAATTAGCTGTAATGATCTACAGTGCATAAGGTAGTATGGTCTACAATCAGGTATTATGCATTTAAAATAAGTAGGAGAGAGCTTGAAGGTAGCTGATGTATAAAAATAGTATTTGATGAGATGGAAATGCTAATTGCATTGATTTCATTATTAAACAACATAAGCATGTATTGGATTGTGATACTGTGCCCCATAAATGAACGAAAACATATTAATTAAAGAAGAAAAATATCAATGGGGCATGGCAGCAGACACCTGTTAATCCTAGTATTCAGTAGGCTGAGTGAGACAGGAGGATTGCCAAGAATTTAAGGCCTACTCTGCCAAGAATTTAAGGCCAACTCGGGCACATAGCAAGTAGGAGGTCAGCCAAGACTATAGAGCAAGACATTGTTTCAAAAAAAGTTTCTAATTAATCCAAATTAAAAAACCAAACCAAATGGGAATACTCCTTTCCCCCTTTTAAACATAAGCACTTCTTTCTAGTTGTGTATTTGAAAGACGATTATGAAAAATCAATAGAAATACTATAATGAGGAGCTGAAGAGATTGCTTAGAGGTTAAGAGCACAGACTACTCTTCCAGAGGACCTGAGTTCAATAACTAGCAACCACATGGGAGCTCATAACTGTCTGTAACACCAGTTCCAAAGGAACTGACACCCTCACACACATGTACATCTAGGCAAAAACACCAATGCACATGAAGTAAAAATAAATAAAAAATTAAAAAAAAAGAAAAATCTTGGTTTAAAAAAAGTAATACTATAATGAAATATGTGAAGATCCAAATACCTAAATTATATAGAACATTAAAACAGAAAAAATAAGTTAATATATAAAAGTAAACCTTTTAAAAATCTTATTTGCAAGATCACCAGTTACTTTGTTAAGTTTTTAATTTGTAGCTTTGAAAAACAGGTCAAAATGAAAAGGAACCCAAGTTCATTTCATGCAGCTATAAGAACCACTTTGTGGTGGACCTAAGTCTAATACCATTTGTTCTTTGGGCTCTTCCAGGCAGAGCTGATGAGAGCACAAAGTCAGAGGAAGGATTCATGCACACAAAAGAGAAAATTTGGTGCAAATTCTCCCAGAAGATCATCACACAGCCATCATTACCATCTTTAAAGCAGAGACAGAGTGTTCTCTTGACTAGAATAAAAATACTGTATAATTCAGCAAAAGCATTCTCTCAGAAGGAAGTGTTGACAGGCAAGGCCATACAAATTCTGTAAGAGTAAAAACAGAGTGGGTAAGGAGGGAAAGGAGACAGTCCATATAAATTTACACAAAAAAGTACACAATTTCATTTCCAGTCACAGATCAGAAGCTCTTATGTGGTCAAAACACAGAGGAAAAAGGCACTATGAACCCAAGAAGAAGGGTCCTGGAAGGATTGGGTAACACTGAAGAGAAAAAGAAAATGCCAGACAAATTGAACATAAAAGAACAAAAGAGAATGAGACCAGGGAGCCAACGCAAGAAGGAAAATAAATCTGATAGACAGCCAAAGCAAAGGAGCACTGAGAAATGGGGAAAGAAAAAAAAACTGAATTAAAAAACATTTGAAAATATCTGATTGGCAATGAAAGTTACTGATAACTAAGAATAAATAATATACTTGTATTATCCAGGAATCCAAAGCATATGCAATTATCTGACAATTGAAAATAATGCATAAGTCAAATTATAAACCAATACCATGCGTTGCTGAGTATACCAATATCACGGACATTTCCAATGATGAAGCTGGACTTTTGTTATTTGAAGTGTATTTATATCATGAGCTAATGTGGGACACATACTGTTAGTGCTACTGGTATGATCCAGAAGACACACAACTTTAGAATGTATTAAAATTGGAAACATCCTAAATCTCGATAGGCTTTTAAGCTGGCTTATTACGAATCCAGTAATAAAATGTTCTAGTAATTTGTTCTGTGTTGTGCTCTATAAACAATTAAGAGTGTAACCAAAAAACCAGGTGTGGTAGCAGAGGCAGGCAGATCACTGTGAGTTCGAGGCCAGCCTGGTCTACAGAGAGAGTTCCAGGACAGTCAAGACTGTTATAAAGAGAAAATCCCGTCTAGAAAAAAAAAAAAAAAAAAAGCAACCAAAGCTCTCCATTGTGCCTGTCCCCCATGACCTGTTATTTCTCTTTCATATTTTTTGTTTTGTTTTGTTTTCACTTGCATAAAAACATTTTTTTAAGATTTATTTATTTATTATGTAGACAGTGTTCTTTCTGCTCTGTCTGCATGTATGCCTGCTTGCCAGAAGAGGGCACCAGATCTCATTATGGATGGTTGCAAGCCACCATGTGGTTGCTGGGAATTGAACTCAGGACCTCTGGAAGAGCAGCCAGCAGCAGCACTCTTAACCACTGAGCCATCTCTCCAGCCCCCGCATAAAAACTTTTTAAAGACTTTTACATTTATTTATTATGTGAGTGTATGTGTACACACATGCGTGTGCACATACTGGCTGGCCACAGTGTAACAAGTGTGTGGAGATCAGAGGCCAACTTTCAGGAGTCAGCTATCTCCCCTCCATTGTGTGGATTCTAGGGCTGTAACTCACATCATCAGGCATGGTGGCCAGCACCTTTACCCATGAAGCCATCTTCCTTATTCTTGATATTATTTTGTTGTCATTCTATGAGGATACAGGACATAGGAGAGATGATTTGCTTCCGCTGAGAATTTATGGTATCCTGCAATCATTTCTCCCAGGAGGAAAAGACCCATCTGTAACATTTGCTTACTGTCCCACCAGTTGGCTTCATGCTGCCATGGTGATCTCAGAGTGTACAGCTGGAAAAGAAATGAGCCCTGTTCTTCTGAAGAAATGTGAAAGACATAACTTCATCATCACAGTCAACAGTGAAACTATTAGAGTGTGGGCTGCAACATATTAACTACCTTATTATAAACATAATGTATTTAACTCTACATTTGCATGGCTTAATTTTGAACACACCTTATGAATGTGTAACTTGTGAATATTTCATTTTAAATAGCACCTTATGAATTTGATCACAAGAGTCCTGGGAAACTCAACTATCATCTCTTGACCATGCCAAAGAAGACACTTCCTCAGAACTGTCACATTTGGCACCTCCACTATCTGGACTGCTCTACTCTTTCCCAAAGAAGTCCCATGTGTTCTCCAATGTTTCTTTTAAGACTGTGCTCAAGCAGCACCTTCACTACAATATCTCCTATGATCTCCCTAAATAAAAGAACCCATCACTCTTTTCCCTTCAAAGGGTTTATCATGGGATGTATATTTTTTCCTCATAGGCTTGGAGATATAGGTTAGTTGATAGTGTTTGACCATTCACCGCTCCCTGAGTCAGCTCACTAGCACCAGATAATACCAGGTGTGGAGGCACACCTGTAATCCCAGCACTCAGGATGTAGAAGGAGGAGGACCAGAAGTTCAAGATCACTCTCATCTCCTCAGGGCAAGCCAGGGGTCACATGCAAGCTTTCTCCAAAAGTATTAGATATGTGATTTTAAAAAGCTATTTATTTAACTATCTCTTATTCTATTAATCATCTCCCTCCCAATGGGAACTGCATGAAGGAGGAACTGTTCTCTCCTGTGTCTCTTATGCCTTGAATGTTGCCTACTGCATATCAGATGCTAGACAAACTGAATGAATGAATGAACAATGAGAGAAGACTGTTTTGAAAGAAAATGTGTCTCATTTTTTTATGTGGTTCAACTTTCCTTTCTCATTACCCACCCAGAAAACCTTAAGTGGGTACATTTCCTAGAGAAGTGTTTACAAATTTTAAACCACACTATGGAAAAAGAATACTGATTTTCACAATTTGTCCTCTGACCTCCATATATTTATCATGGAAACGTTTGTATCCACACACTCATACAAACATACACAAATAAATAAGTGGGTGTAAAATGATAATGTGCTTGATTTTATGAGGAATAACATATCCTCAGTCCTATGAGAGACAGACATCATTATAAACAATTCCACCATTGGTTCAATTTTGAAAAGTATATGAAGTGCTATGACTCTGTCTTAAAAGAGATTATTAATTCTGCCTAAAGGAATAAGAAGGAAACTTATAAGAATAGATAGGGATAGGGGACTGGCTACATGGTTCAGTAGGTGGAGAGTCATTTGCATAAAACTAATGACCTGAGTTTGATGCCCGATCCCACACAGTGGCAGGAGAGAATCGATCCCAAGAGTAGTCAGTCCTCTGACCTCCAGCCATGCACTATGGAATGCCTGTACACAGGTACACACACACACACACACACACACACACACACACACACACACACAGAGAGAGAGAGAGAGAGAGAGAGAGAGGGAGAGACAGAGACAGAGAGATGGAGAGAGAGACATACTGAGATATAGAAACAAACAGAGATGCAGAGACAGAGACACAGAGAGAGACAGAGACAAAGAGAGAAATGTGGGCAGACTGAGTAGGCTGAGATAGATAGGTACAAAGTAAGAATATATTTTTAGACAAAGGAAAAAAGCTTGAACTAAAGAATTAGAGGTGAAGCCAGATGACACAGTCCTTTAGTCCCAGCACTCAGAAGACAGACAGGAGGATCTCTGAGTTCTAGGCCAGCCTGACCTACAGAGTGAGTTCTAGGACAGCCAAGGCTACACAGAGAAACCCTGTCTTGAAGGGGGAGGGGAGGGAAATTATTATAGAGATTTTTTTTTTCAATTCAACAGAAGTTTTGGAGAATATTGTTCAGGATAAGAGTGCGGTTTATTTGAAAAACAGCAAAGGGGCCCTTGGATTTGAAACACAGTAGTGGAGAAAGCAAAGGAAAAGAAAACTGGAGAATTGGGAGTGGAGGGGAAATCATGCAAAAAGAGCTAGGACTTAAATTCATATCTAAAGAAGAATTTCAAAGCCATGAAAAGTTCAACCAGGAAAAAGCTATCTTCATATTTAAATTTTTAAAAATTCTGTCAAGTGTGGCTGGGAGATGGTTCCATAGTAAAGAGCTTGCCTTGAAGGCATGAGGAGCTGGATTAGCCCATCCCCAGAGCCCACATTGAAAAAGAACTGAACATAGAGACACACGCCTGAAATCCCTGATCTTGGAAAGCAAAGTATTCCTGGGGATCACCAGCTAGCCAGTCTAGTCAAATTCATGAGCTCAAGGTTCAATTAGAGACCCTGTCTAAAAAAAATGAGGTGTAAACTGGGTGTAGAGGCAGATGCTTTTAATATCAGCAGTAGAGAGGTAGAGGCAGGTGGATCTCTGAGTTCAAGGCCAGCTTTATCTACATAGGGCAGTCCAGGCTACGTAGTGAGACTGTCTCAAAACACAAACAAAATAGAGTTCACACTTCGGTAGCAGAACATAGAGAAATCAAGCTGGAACTAAACTCTGGGATTTCCTTCCTGCTAGCTTGCCTTCATAGTGCTGGAAGTTGTTATGCAGGTTGCTGGGTGAGAAAAGTCATCAGCGCTCCTACCAAGCTGCAAAGACCACAATCGACAACAACAACCTGCACAGTAAGATACTCCTACTGGTGCAATAGTGGTATGACTATTATGGAAGTAACGAACAGCTTCCTAATCAGACTTGAGGCGCACATCACAGGACAGAATTTATGCCTGATACTCTAAATCTAGTCAAGCCATGTGGCTGGGGAGCTCCTCAACCCAAAGGAAGAAGTATACTATTGTTGTTTTGTTAAATGGACATGTCAATCTGCCCTCTAATTACTTATGCTTGTCCTCACAGATTAATGCTCTCAGTTTTCATCAAAGAAACTTCTTTTCTCAGTGGGGCAATGATTAACACAAACACTCACAACTGATCAAAAAGCTGGGAATAAGTGCTTGTCCTTAAATAGGACTTCTATATATCACACACACACACACACACACACACACACACACACACACTCACACACTCACACACACACACACACTCACACACTCACACACTCACACACTCACACACACACACACACACACAGAAGGGGGAGGGAGAGGGAGAGACAGAGAGAAGAATTAGAAAACAGTGTGGAAGAATAGCTGGGGGGAAAAAACATAGGAGCCAAAAGATGTGGAGGAATTCAGCATAATAGTTTGCCAGACATGATACAGCCATTGCACCCATGAGCTGAGTGCAACTGTGGACGCCTGCATAAGACTGGGTTCTTGATATTCCATTGTGCGTGACATAGGAAACTTATGAGACCCAAGCCCCACACTGAGGGACTATGGGCAGTTAGTGGTTGCTGGGGTAGGGGTATCATCTTCTTCAGTAGTTTAACCATCGGCAAATTGCCCATATTCCAACAAATAACCCCAAACAACCTAATTAAACTCAGTGAGTCACAGGTGCGTGCGCATACACACAGAGATATCAAAGTAGTAGGGGGCTTCTTGGGAAGAAGAGACTTTCAGTGGGAGAGGGAGATAAGAGGGTGGAGGTAACCAAAATTCACATGTATGAAATTGTTAAGAAATAATAATTCTTAAAGGTAAGGTAGAAAGTGACTGAAGAAAATATGTTGTGTTGACCTATTGCATATACACGCACATGCACACACATGTACATGCAAAACCATAGGCACTGGTGCACAAACATGAACATTTACAAACACAAATACACAAACCCAACCTGCTGTTCCGTGTCCTGCTAGGAAAGAGAAGGAAGGAAGGATGTGGTCAGGTAGAGGACAGCCACTATGACCCCCAGGTAAGCTAGCCACAGCAGGTCCGTTCTGCCTGGTGGAGTCAATCACAGGTTCGGCCAACGCTGCCTGTGCTTTTGCCTTGCAACCTCCATGTGTCTGCAACACAAAAAGACATTGACGCTGCTCCTGACGCTGCTCCTGACGCTGCTCCTGACGCTGCTCCTGACGCTACTCCTGACGCTGCTCCTGACGCTGCTCCGGATACTCTAATAAGCGCAGTGGGTAAAAGCCCTTGCTGTGCGAGCCTGACTACCTAAGTTCTGGATCCCACAGAAGAAAGCAAGAACTGACTCCTATCTAACCTCAACACATGCACCATGGAAGTCCTTGCCTACACTCACATACCTATCTTACACACACATACACACAGAGACAGTAGTAAATTAAATAAAAAATTAAATATAAGCACGCACAATATAAAATTTGCTATTGTGTTAATATATTCATACTGACAAAAATGCCATAGGTTGGGTACTTTAAGATAGTAACTTATTTCTCGAAGTTCTGAAGGTGGGGAGTCTTCCGTCACAGTATAGGTGAGATTGGTGTCTGGTGAGGGCTGCTGTCTGCTTCCAAGGTGATATATTACCTGTGTTCACCAGAAGGGGCAAATAACAACTTCTCACATAACAAAAACAGGGGGCAAGAGGATCTAAACTAGTTTGATCCATTTTTTTTTTTTTTTTTAATAAGGTACTGTATTTTCCCATCAGGCCTGAATGTATGGCTGTTCATCAAGTGCAGTGCAGTGCCCCTGGAGTCCAGAAGAGGGCGTCGGATCCCCATCAAGTAGCGTTACAGGCAGTGGTTAGCCGCTACGTGGGTGCTGGGATTTGAAACTGGGTCCTCTGGAAGAGCAGTCCGTGCTCTTAACCAGGAAGTCATCTCTCCAGCCTGGTCTTCACTGTTTAAATGTGAAGTAGAATTCTCCAGTAAAGCCCTCAAGGCCAATGTTGTTCTTTGCAGAAGGTATTTTAGTTTGTTTTGTTTTGAAACAGAGTCTTACAGTGAAGCCCAGACTGGTTTCACATTCCCAGTTCTCCTCCCTCTACTTACGTGTGTGCGTGTGTGTGTGCGTGTGCGTGTGCGTGTGCGTGTGCGTGTGCGTGTGCGTGTGTGTGTGCCTGTGTGCGTGTGCGTGTGTGCTGATATTGATCTTGGGGCCTTATATGATCTTGCCTTGCCTGTATGCTAGGCAAAGTACTCTATAATTATCAGAGTGGCACCTCCAACCTTGTCAGGAGATTTTTTTTGGTGACTAATCCAATTTTCTTCCTTTCTTTTTCTCATTTCCATAGTTACTAACAGGTCTATTCAAATGTTTATTTCTTTGTGTTTAGACCTGGTAAATTTTATGTTTTTAGAAAGTCGTCATTATTATCTAATCTCTGCAATGTGTTCTCATATAGTTGATCTCCCATAGTCCTCTTTATTTCTACTGAATCAGTAGTACTATTACCCCTTTCGTTTCTTATTTTAGGAGTTTGAAACTTTTTTCTTAGTCCTTGAAACTAAATGTCTGTTAATTACTTTGATCTTTTCAAAAGACCATCTTTCGGTTTCACTGCTTTTCTTTCTACCCTTTTTCTACTTATTCTACTGATCTCTGTTTTAATGATTATTTCCTTCCTTCTGTGGCCTTTAGGCTGATTTGTTCTTTCCTTATTCCTTTGAAACCGCACTGATTTTGAACGGAAGCCTGTGTGGCTCTAAATTCTCCCCTTAGAGTCGTTTTTTGTTTTAGTATGCCGTTCTTTATTTTCATTCATTTCTGACAGCGTTCCACTTGCCCTTGTGATGTTGTTGACTGCTTAAAACTTGTGAAATTTCCTAGCTTTGTTTCTTTTTAAAATATTTATTTGGTGGGTGGTAGACAGGCATGCCACAGCACATTGGTGGAGATCAGGGGACAGGCTTCCTTCCAGAGACATTTCTGTCTACCATGTTGGGTCCTCGGCTTTCTGATGCAGCCTTCCCTTACTTTTTATTCTTTCTAGTGTTCGTTCCATTTGGCTCCTCAGTTATATTTTCCACATTTCAGCCTAATAATAATAATAAGCTTCAAAATAATAACTATCTTTTAAAAATAAGGGCAATTTTATTTTAAAATTCTAAATGGTTCCTTCCTCTATGTTGGGTTGCAACATACTTCAAGATCAAATTGAAGGCCACATGCACAGAATTTTATCTGAACCATGACTGAGTTTACAAAGCTTGGAACATTTTCATGAGATTCTTCCTTCTTAACGCATGGCCATCATACACACACTTAACTTCGTGGCTCATTCTAGTCATCCTATCTTTTTTTTTTTTTTCCCCCTGTAGGGGATCAGCCAAAGAATTGGGTGGCTTGTTTGCTTTTTGGTTTTGGCCTTTTTGGTTTTTGTTTGTCTGTTTGGTTGGTTGGCTAGGGTGTTTGTTTAGATTTATTTATTTATTTTATGTGTATGAGTGTCTTGCCTGCACATATGTGTGTGTGTGGTGCCCCTGGGAATCAGAAGAGGACATTGGATTCCTAGGAACTGGAGTCATGGTTGGTTGTGAACCACTCTATGGGTGCTGGGAATGGAACCCAGCTGCTTTGCAAACAACTGCTGTCAATTGCTGAGTCATCCATCCAGCCCTGATTGGTTTTGCTTTCGTTTGTTTTCTTAAAGTCTCATGTTTTATCAAGTCTTATAAGTTTGTCTAACATCTCTGAAAATGTCCGAAGGATGAGATGAAAGAAAGAACATACACTTTCTCAAAATCCAAATTTGACATCTTTTTTTTTTTAATGCATCCATTGTGAAATATAAGAACATAAGATAAAAGAATTCTAAGCGAAACTTCAAACTGGCCTGGTGGTGGTGGCACACTCCTTTGATCCCAGCACTCAGGAGGCAGGGGCAGGTAGATCTCTTGAGTTTGAGGTCAGTCTGGTCCACAGAGCAGGGAGAGCTACACAGAGAAACCCTGTCTCAAAGAAGCCCCTGACCCACCCCTACCCACTCCCAAAAACTTCAAACTGTCTTCACTTTAAGCACATAAACCTGTGAAAAATTCTGGATATTGTGTTTCCTTTGTCAAGACACAAATATTGTGGCATGTAAAATCTGACCCAATTTCCCTTTAATATGGAATATGGAAAAAGGGTAAAAATGTTGTTTTTGCCATCACTCCAAGGATTACTGACTTGCACCAGCACACCTCTGGTCAGCTCAGGTGGGAGTGGCTTCCTCTCACCTCTTTTCTGCCATCAACATGAACATCTGGGTTCTAAACTTCCAGCATCATAAATGGTTTCCATCTGTCACTATGGCTCACCTACAACGTGCGACATATAGCAAACCCTTAATTGACATTTGTTAAATGAATAGTTCCACTCAGTTTGAACATAACCAGTCTTTACAAATACTTTTATATATAAATCTTCAGTTCTATGAATTATCATATTCCTGGCTAATCCTCTGACTCACACTTTCAGTGGAGCTATACATATGGAAATAATTCAGATAGAAATCATTCTATGAAGCCTCTTTATGAGTTTTAACTCTGTGGACCTACAGAAATCATGGTTACTATTTCTTCCAAGCAAATGAAACATCTTTTTCAAGTAAGTAAAATGATCTTTTAACTGAATTCCTTCATAAAAATAAAGTAGGATTTTGGCTAAATAATTATCTCAGCACACATTACCTCAGCGAAGTCTATTTTTAAAAATTATCTTTGCAATGCTGGGGATAGAACTCAGGGTTTACACATGCTCAGTAAGTGCTGTTCCAATGAACAACATCTCCAGCCTCACAAAGATCATTTAGACAGCAGAATACAAATATAAATGTTCTCAGGACAGAGAGGCAGGAAGAAAAGCCATGTGTTTGGCAAATGTTAAAGAGCCATGATTAAAACATGATAAACTCAAGGTTCTCTAAAGCCCTGCGAAATCAGACTAAGGCTATTTATTTAGATTTCTTTGTTGTCTTACAATGTGCCAGAAGGACTAAAATGACCCTCAGAATGCTAGAAGCACACATCCCTAACACAGGTTTGAATAGCACTACTGCTGTGTCTCAAATATAGTGCCCTAAAGCTTTGTGAGTGTACATGTATGTGTGTGTGTGTGTGTGTGTGTGTGTTATGGAACTGAGGAGCTTCAAAAGAGTGAAAAGCGAACATTATTTTTGAAGTTAAGGTACTTATGGAAGGCCAACATCTTTGTGAAACCAGTGAAAAACAGTTACACAAGGCAGTTTGAGGCACACAGGGGACACCGATCTTCCTGTGACCCAGCTGCAGCCAGGGATGAATGACCTGCAGTTTTGTGAAAAGTGAAGGAAGATATAAAGTAGGGATTATTTCTTGGCTTCAGCATATTTGAGAATGAAAACAAAATTGCTCACCCTAAGTTTAGAATATAATTCCTTGAAACTTTCTGCTGATTGTCAGAATTCCTCTTCAGATATCTGTATCTCCGAGTTAACACATATGACTAGATTAATGTGTCTACATTTGAACACTTTAATTTTTTAATTGGATCATTACAAACTACCCAATTGGTTCAATTAAAGCAAAAAGTAATGTTTTAATTAATCTCATGTCTGGCAGTGGAAGGCACAGTGACTTAATTAAGCAATATACTAAGTAATTGAAAGACTCCCGCAGTAAAAAAACAATTCAAACTATTGCAATATGGGTTGAAATATACCCAGCATTACTTAGATAGGTCAGAATTACACATTATATTTAATAATCTGATTTTTTTCCTTGAGTTCTTTTTGCTAGTGATAATTGAAGAAAAGTGTAGTGTCTACTTAAAATTAACTATCCCTTTTATCTAAAGGTTTCTTAATCATGTCATAATTTTAACTCAATAAAGATATTTCTTACAGATGGATTGTCTTCACTTCTCTTCTGCCAACTCTGTTTCTCAGTGGGGACGAAGGCTTGAATATGGTTACAAGGGTGGAAATGCAAAAAACATTTGCCCTGTGTGCAGTCTCCAATACAGTAGACACTAATCACATGTAGCCATTTAGGACTTGAAAGTGGATACTCCAGATGAAGATGCACTATCAACAGAAAATGAAGAATAGATTTCAAAGATTTCACCTAGAGGAAGAACATAATATGCATTGATTAGTCACATTAAATGTTATGCAGAGTATTAATATTCCTATAGTGATTACTGGTGGAGGTTAAAATATTTTAATGTATTTGGCTAAATAAAATATAAGTATTTAAAAATTGATTTCACACCAGGCAGCACTTAGGAGACAAAGATGGGTGGATCTCTGTGAGTTCCAGTCCAGCATGATCTACAGAGAGAGTCCCAGAACAGTCAAGTCTACTCAGAGAAAATCTGTCTTGAAAAAAAAATTGAGCCGGGCGGTGGTGGCGCATGCCTTTAATCCCAGCACTTGGGAGGTAGAGGCAGGCGGATCTCTGTGAGTTCGAGGCCAGCCTGGTCCACAAAGTGAGTCCAGGACAGCCAGAGCTGTTACACAAAGAAACCCTGTCTCGAAAAACCAAAAAAAAAAAAAAATTGATTTTGCTTCTTTTAATCTTGTATATGTTGGTAGCAGATAATTTTGAATTGCATGTGCAACTTGTACTGTATTTCCACTGGACACTAACCTAGGTATTCTGTCTCTAATGCAGAGCCACTGGTCTATCTGTTCCCTCAGCAGCTGACCCTAGTATCTGAAAAGGAAGGTCCTGTTCTGCATGGTGACATCACTGCTGGGAGCCAGCTTCCCCAGCATGGCCTCCACTTATAACTTCCTCACTAGCTCCAACTTTTCTTGTCCATCCCAAACACTTTGATCTACCAGTCCTTGCGATTTCCTGCATAAGCTGTGTACAACATTCCAGGCCTATCCTTAGATCACTCCCTCCTCTTTTAATGAGCTAATGATACATCAGGAAAACAGAAGAAAAGCCTGGAGGTCCTCTGGTTCCCTCCTGAACTACAACGGGTTATTATCCCTTTGCCTACTCCTGCTTTGCTCAATGTCCCAGGATGACGGCTCATCAAATCTTCATTCCAGGAGCCAACCACTGCCTTCTGCTGTTTGCAAGCTTTCCCACTCCCATATCGCTCCTCTCCATCACCTTTGGTTTCTCCCTTTCTTTCTGCCTGATGGGTAGTTCCTGTCTACTATGTTGTTTATGGCTTTTACATGGTGAGTCATGGTGAGATTCTATAAATATGAGTTCATGGGTTCTGCCTTTGATAGTCAAAGGAAAGATTTCAGTAAAGAGTATGGAGTAGAGAGTATGGAGCACTAAAGGAGAATATGATACTGTCACGAGTAAAGGCAGAACTTGAGATTTGACCTAGATGGAAAGGATGTCCTGCTTCTGGTCTGTGCATAAAGCTAGGAGTTCCTTTCCTTATTGTGTGTTAAAAATAGGGGCAGGTACAAGTAGGTGAAGGTGTGTGCTACCAAGCCAGATAACCTGAAGTCCCACGGTGGAAGGAAACAAGAGTCCTCCATATTTCCCTCCCACCCCTACACATGTGCCATGTATACACACACACACACATACATGCACACACACACCAAATAAATAAATACATAAATTTAAAATAATTTTTAAAGGAAAAGGGGTAGGCCCCATTTAAAAATAGTTTAATTATACATTTTCATGCAGTTGCACATATTAATTTTTTTAAACCGAGTCAGTACAGAAAAAAAGCCAAATAAGAAACAGCCTTAAAACTAGCACTGACATCTGCCATAAACTGCTACATATAATTTTGTGAATATTTTCCAGGTTCTATTATTCCATATCTCCATGTTTATCAATTTGGAATGGTTCTACACTTACCTTCTTTCCAGCTGATAGAACCTTGTAGACTCATTTTCATATGACTAAATACAGAATCAAATATTATTTTTAATAGCATGTAGTATTCTACTGCAGGATTGAACCCTAACCCTTGTCCAGTCCCATATAAATGGACTGAGAGTGATGAACTGAAATCAACAAAGCCTGGGGGATGTGCTAAGACATGTACTCCTCCACGCTGTACAATTATCCCTTTGTAGTTCTTGAAGGAGAGTTGACGGTCAAAAGCTATACACATTTTACATCCTGATGCATCATGTGAAATTGCCTTCCAGGAAGAGATTTATTGACTTGTGTATCCACAATGAATGAGAGGGTCTGTTTTACCTCCTACAACAAATGTGCCATTGAAGTCTTTTAAAGCTTTATAGATGTTATCTTTCACGGATTTCAGTTACAGGTGTTTAATGACTAAAAAGGTGGTATACATTTTTATATTTACTTGTCAGATTACTTCTACATATATCATTCATCTGCTGAAGCAGAGTATTTTCTATGAATTTTTCTTATGGATTCACTGATTTGTACATTATGGTTATTAATACTTGAACACGTTTTGTGAATTTTTCATAAATCCTTCCAACTGTAAGAAGAACTCATTGCCATAAGGATGGTGTGGTGGTTCTTTTAGGGGGTGATGTTCAAGTTACAGTCTCTGTGTAGCCCTGGCTGTCCTGGAACTCACTCTGTGAGTGAGAACTCATGGAGATCTGCCTGCCTCCACCTCCCAAATGCTGGTATTAAAAGCATGTGCCATCACTGCCCGGCCAAAAAGATGTTTTAAAATTTAATGAAATTTCTAGTTTCTGTAGTAGTTCCCAAATGATGAAATCTATACATACATTTTATCCAAGTTGTTTTACATTTAACTCATTGATTTGCATAAAAGTTTTTGCCAAGTGTGGTGGGCACACACCTTTAATCCCAGCACTTGGGAGGCAGAGGAAGGTGGATTTCTGTGACTTCAAGGCTAGCCTGGTCTACGAAGTGAGTACAGGACAGTCAAGGGTACACAGAGAAACCCTGTCTTGAAAAAAAAATCTTCAAAAAAGAAAAAAGTTTGTAAGGGTCTAAAAGTAAGAATTTAATATCCTTTCTAAATCATTAGTCAATTATAAAGTGCCAATTAATGAATAACCCATTCATTATTCATTACACTACATTTTTCATATACACTAGTTTGAATATGCTCTTCTTCTCTTAACCACTGAGCCATCTCTCTAGCTCATTTTTTTAAAATAATTTATTTTTATTCTACATACATAGCTGTTTTGACTACATATATGTCTGTGTGAGGGTATCTGATCCCCTGGAACAGGAATTACAGGCAGTTGTGAGCAGCCATGTGGGTGTTGGGAATTGAACCCAGGTCCTCTGGAAGAACAGTCAGTGCTCTTAATTGCTGAGCCATCCCTCCAGCCCCAGCCTCCTAACTTCTAATTGGGCCTGGCCAGCAAGACTGACAATAATAAGATCCAAATATCCTTCTAATTCTCTATAGAGGGGGCAGGTTGGGAAGACTGGAATGTAGTGCAGTCCATAGAGTGCCTTGCACAGCATTCGCCAGGTCCTGGATTCGCCCACAACTCCCCCATAAAACTGGACATAGTGGTGAACACCTGTAATCCCAGCTCTTCGGAAATGGAAGTAGAAGGATCAGAAGTTGAAGGCCATCGTTGGTGTCCTGGCTAATTTTATGTTAACTTGACAAAAGCTAGAGTCATCTCAAAGGAGGGAAACTTTGTGATTGATGAGGGAGGGCCCAGCCCACATAGGTGGTGCCATCCCTGAGCTGATGGTCCTGGGTTCTATAAGAACAAGCTGAGCAAACCATGGGAAACAAGCCAGTAAGTGGCACCCCTCCATGGCCTCTGCAACAACTCCTGCCTCTAGGTTCCTGCCCCGACTGAGTTCCTGTTCTGACTCCCTTCAATGAGAAACAGTGACGTTGAAGTGAAGGTCAAATGAACCTGTTCCTCCCCAAGTTGCTTTGTTCATGGTGTTTCAACACAGCAATAGTAACCCTAAGTAAAACAGTTGGCTACATAGTGATTGTGAGGCTAGCTTGGGCTATATGAAACCCTGTTGATAAAGGAAATAAGGAAGAACTGAAGGAAAGAAGGAAGGAAGGAATGAAGGAAGGATGGAAGGAAAGATGCAGACTCCCCAGCAGTTCTCTAAACCTCAGTTCAATGTCTCTTTTCCTTTTTTATTCAGTCTTGTCCCTTATATGACAGTGCCTTGGTTTAGCAGTCCTGGGTATTGCTCCAGACCTTCCCATTTCCTTACATGTCCCCTAGACATTGGCAAACAGTCATGCTTCACTTTTCTCGGTACCCCCAACACGAGAGGGATCTGTTTCTTGTGTAAAGCCTAAAACACAGCAACAGTTATAGAGAATAATTCCATATAACCCTGGCTCAAGTTGGAATGCTTGTAGAGTTCTCCTAGCAACCATCTTTCACCACAACTCCAGAAAACTCTATTAGCCTTGAACACCCACCTAACCTCCTCCCCCTGTCCCTCTTAACAGTCATGTCACTGGGTACGTGGAAGTCACATGAAAGCCATTCAGGAGTTAACACCTTAAACTTCCAGCTACTTCATCCATAAGCTTACCTGCACATCCTCCCTTCCTCCCCTCCTCCACAATGAAAGAAACTTCTGTCCAGTCTATGCAGCGCTTAACTTTCCTGGTGGATTTGGGGCATCATGCTTCCTTGAGCCTAGGACTTTGGACCAGTTGTCCATCCTGACACTCTATCATGCTTCTTTTCTTGTACACCAAGTTACCAGACATAATCAGTCTGTGCTTGTCACATCTTACAAAAGAAGACCCTCAGGTTGTCTTCCAATCTCATCTTCCTCTTTTCTTCAAATGTCTTGGACTTTACAGTACATCTACTCTGGCAATTCTTGTAAACTCATAGAAAAGTGCTTTTGTAAGATCACTATGTCATACATACTAAGAACAGGAGCTCTCTCTGAAGAATATAAAATGAGGAGCAAGCAAGATTTGAGGCTGGAAGGCTTTATACAGTGATCATGATCTTGGAACTTCCTAACTAGCCCAGCAGGACTGAGGGTCAGGGAGAAGAAATGTCTCACTTGGTGTTTCTGTTCATCATTAGCTGGTGCTGCCCAGGAAGAAGTGTGCAAGGCAAGGCAACATCCCAAGGTGCTAACATCTGGACTCTACCCATGCAATTCACTGCTATTAGGTACCAAGTTCAATTTGAAAGAGAAATCTAAACAGTGTCTAAACCACCAAAACTTCTGTTTTGGTAAATATTTGAGGCCCTTGTAAAACAACAACAAAAAAAAAAAAAACAAGAAAACAAAAACTGCACACTAAAATAAAAGTAGTATCCCATGACTTTTAATATTATGAATCACTTTGTCCTTAAAAATCATTGTCTGATTGTTCTGGGTCAGCCCTTTGTCTCTCAACACCTTTGAGAGACAAACTTTCTCTAGGCATCCCACAAACGTTGCCCCTTAGGGTTCTGTCTCAGGTTTTTCTCTTTCTGTGCACACTCCCTTAAAGTCTTGTTCCTGTTGATAGGGCAACAGCTGGCTGACATCTAACTCTGGTCAAGTTCTCCATCCTGTCCTCAGCCCAGATACCTACCAGCCTCCTGTACGTTAGCATTTCCCTGCTTCAAACACACTTCAACCCTAGGTGAAGTCTATTTTTCTCTCCATACCTTTTTCTTTTCCTCCACCATTTTGTATCTCAGGAAATGGCATGCTTACTAACTCATCATATGTTGTCCCATCTCCCCCTTCTGTGGCCACTGAGTCTGTCTCTTTAGACCCTCTCCTGCATCTGCTGTTCTCACCCTCTATCGTTACCTTATTTCAGATAATGACTTCTTTTCCTGTTCTAAAACATTGCAGTGGCTTCCATGTGGGTTCTCCCCTTCCCTTTCTGCTTTGTGCTTCATCTTCTTCCAACTTTATTATTAATCCAGTCTCTATAAGTATGCATATGTGTGTGTATACATACCTACACACACACACACACACATATATATAATTTCACTATTTTTAATATATAGTGAAAATCTTTCACTGGATTTAAATATAATTTACTTTTTAAACCTATTGTGTTTACTTCCTGGGACATAAATATCAAATCACCACAGTTTGGTGGCTTGAAACAACAGAACTTTATTCTCTCACATTTCTGGGGGTCAAAAGTCTGAAATCAAGATGTTGTCAGGGCAACATTCTCTCTGGGGACTCTGGAGTAAATTCCTTTCTTACTTCTTCTGTCTTCTGGGAACTTCCAACATGACATCCCTGACTTGTGGCCACAACACTTCAATGTCTGACTTCTCTTCTGAGTGTCTCCTTCAAAACTTCCTTTGCCTCTTGTCTTATGAAACTATATGAGATTCTATTTCACCCTCACCTGAATGTTCCAGGATAAGTCCCCCTTTTCCTTTCTGTAATTTAATTATGTATTTTTCCACATAAGGCCATATTCACCCTTTGCCACAGAAAATGAATCACAGATTTCATGGATTTGGATGTGAACCTAACTGGGAGTGAGAGGGGAAGGCACCACTCAGCACACTATACCAATCAAATTCGTAGAGCTAAATTGAAGATTCAATGTGAACAGGAGAGGCAACTTTTCCCACCCCTCTCTGTCTTTCTTCCTCTCTCTGTCTCTCTCCCACCTCTCTCTCTCTCTCTGTCTCTCTCTCATACACAATTAGGAAGATTATATATATTCTCAGTAATATGGTAAAATGAACCAAGACCATTAATAATATTCAAACTATGGCAGGGGTGAGGGGGTAGATCAGTAATAGAACACTTGCCAATAACATGCAAGCTCCTAGGTTTGATAGCCAGCACCACAGAAAAAAATAATGAAACTATTGTCTAATAATCCTTTATTGAGAAATCATAGACAAATATATATATAGGTACAAACAGATTTTTCAGGGCTGGAGAGATGGCCCAGTGGTTAAGAGCATGGGCTGCTCCTCCAGAGTATCTGGGTTCAATTTCCAGCACCTACATGGCAGCTTACAATTTTCTGTAAATTCCCTGTTCCAGGGAATCTGGCACCCTTACACAGATACACATGTAGACAAAACACCAGTGTACATACAATTTAAACAAATTAAAACACAGACTATTCAGATTTATAAAATAAACATATCTAGTCACCCATACATATTCTGTCATGCTACTTTATGTTTTATGGTGAGCATGCATTACTTTGATAATCACTTCTTTATTTTTCAGTTTAGTCACTGAAACATGGATTGGATTCATAAGAAAGGAATACATGACTAACCACAGAAAGTTAGAAAATTAATTACCTATATGTTTAAAAATCTATACTGGCAACATTTCCAGAACTAAAGCAAAGCCAATCTTTATTTTAAAATCAAACTTCTAGGAAATGCAATTGATCTCTAAAGAAGATTAAAATAAGACAGATATAAGTAAAATTGTAGGCTCCTTTACAAGAGTGAAGGGAATCTTAAAAAGTTATTGTGTTCATTTTATTACCCAAAGACAATCTGCACAATAGGAGAAAGCTTGATTGTCTTTTAAAATAAATATTTAGAAAAGAGAAATCCAGTATCTCCACTGGGCTTCCATGTTCTTAAATATACACACCATATTTGATGGCTCTGCAGGTTGAGACACTGGAGAAGCTAGGAAAGTCTACACGTTTTCTTTGAGGAACAATTTTTTAAAGGGAGGAGGAATGTTCCTTTAATTCTATATTAAATCTGTCTAAAATAGCGAACATTACCTTATGGCTATTTATAACAGACTCCTATGTGAATTCTGACTTATGATACTGATAAAATAATTGTTAGAAAGGCCATCTTTATGTAAAAGATCAGGTATTAAAATTCTACTTACAAGAGGAAGGTTCTTAATGCCCCCACATTCAGTGAGAAGTAATGGTTTTAACTTTTATCAAAGTTATTGTTTATTAAAGAAATCACTCAACGCACCAAAGGGAACATGGACATAGACATATTTTTTTCTCCCTGTCAACGAGACACTTTGCCCTAGTGGTGCTGCCTTGTAGGCCCCAGTGTAGGAGGAGGCTCTTGGCCCTCATATGACTGCTGAACTGGGGGCAGGGGACTGTTGTGTAGGCACACTCCACTCCAGGGCAGTGGGATGGAAGGGATAGGGGGGTAGAGGGTGGGAGGGCAGGACTGGGAGGGGTAGAAAGAGGACACTATGATGGAGATGTAACCTGAAGCATTAAATAAGTAAATTTTAAAAAGAAAAAAAAAAGAAAGAAATCACTTTGTTCAATGATACAAATGCCTTCTTCATGCTGGTATGTATAGTTAGAACTATATAAGGTTGCCACTTAGCCTTAAAATATAGTTACAGAGAAAAAAAATATATAGTTACAGAGAATCTACCTAGCAAGAGCTTATTTAATCATTATTAACTTTAACTCTTCAATGCATTACTCAATAAATTCATCAAGAAGCAAATATCTTGCAGACATCTCAGGATGCCTTAGAAGAAATGACGGCTTCCCCCTGAATGACACACAAAACACCTTACCCCCCCCCCCCCGAATGACACACAAAACACCTTACAGATTAAAACAATATGGTCAAAGGACTCTCTTCTCCCATTGTATACCACGATCATCAAAGCCTTTAACCTCTAGAGATTATGCAGAAAATGTGCATACAGTTTCCTCAGGGGGGAAAAAAGTCAGTTTGGGAGATTGACTCCATTAGAAGATGAAGTACAAAGAAAGAGAGAAGAATAAGCAAAGACGACCTGCTCAGGTTGTGTAGCTACACTGAGAATTTAGATGCACTTAAATGCATTTATTCTTAAGGCTGGGGTTACATATCTGAAATGTATCTTTCAAAGGGAGTAACTACTGTAAGTAGCAGACTTACATTTATGAAATAACCTATTTTTGATGACTGTAAAGATACCTAGGGTTTCTTTTTATTACTTGTGGAGAGAATTGTTTAAAATGGATAATGGAATAAAAAATAAATAATTATATATATATATTTCAAACATAAATGCATGGAGCTATGTAAACTAGCATATAGAAAGGTTGTCTTTTCCCATTTTCTATTGAAAAAGTTGTAAGAAAGCAGAGGTATTCATTTCAGGGGTGGTGCTAAGAAGGTGTAAGAAATTGAGAAAAGTCATATATATGAGTAATCTGGGACTCTATAATGGAACATTAGACAACTATAAGAAATGATAGGGACATGGACTTGCTATTTGTGACATTTTTTTTTTAAGATTTATTTATTATGTATACAGTGTTCTGTCTGCAGGTATATCTGCAGGCCAGAAGAGGGCACCAGATTTCATTATGGATGGTTGTGAGCCACCATGTGGTTGCTGGGAATTGAACTCATGACCTCTGGAAGAGCAGCCAGTGCTCTTAACCGCTGAGCCATCTCTCCAGTCCTATTTGTGACATTTTATTTATGAAAAGTAATAAAAGTAATTTATGGAGTATATCTATCTAGGTAAATTTGTCTGTAGATATATGGAAAGATTTTTCTATTGTACAATGAACATGCAATCAATATTTTGTCCAATGTTGTAATGATGACTAGGATGAATTTTAATTTTTTCTTTTTATTTTTCTGAGCTACAGTTACATCTCCAGGTACACAAATATTATTACAAGAAGGGATATTTTTGTTTGTTTGGTTTTTGAGACAGGGTTTCTCTGTGTAGCCCTGCTATCCTGGAACTTGCTCTGTAGACCAGGTTGGCCTCAAATTCACAGAGATCTGCTTCCCTCTGCCTCTGGAGTACTGGGATTAAAGGTGTACACCAACACTGCCCTGCTAGAAGTAGGAAGAATATTAAAAACAAAAACAAAAAAACTCCCAAAACTATTAACATCATTACCTCCCACCATGTACATCAGTGATATCATAGTCCTAACAGCCATTAATCAATCACCCAGTTTGAATTTCAGCTGAGTTCACACTGCGATTCTGGGACTTACATGTTCAAAATCTCAAGTTTCTGATATAGGGAAAGCTGAACGGAAGAATTCATTGAAGGGACTGGTGCAAATACAAGCTGTGTGAGTTAGGGTGGAAAAAATAAACCTGACTTCACATTCCTGTGTTTAATTCAGTATTTCCCACACTTTGTTGCCTGGGTACCTCAACAGCACAGGGAGAACCAGATAAGACTTGAAGCTTTCTCCCACCTCAGATTTTCTTTTAAGCCTTAGATTATCTGTAAATTATTATGAAAATTTTACTTTGTATCTCACCAAATTTTCTTTTTTCCCCCATTCATTAATTAATGTATCCACTTTACAGCCCCTTACATCCCCCCACCCTCATCTCCTCCCAGTCCTCCCCTTACATCCTCACCAAACTTTCGATGTGAAGACAGGTTTTTGTATCACAGATACTGGAGTAAAACAAATATTCCTAAAAGAAGGTGACTACATTTTATTGTTGTTTATTTGCTTGCTTGGTTGCTTGCTTGCTTGCTTTTGCAGTTTTGACTGTCTGCTAGGTTGAGGAGTTGGATACCCATCCCCCACTCCAGAGCTAGTCAGCATCCTCAGGGACAGCTGACACTGTGCTGTGCCTTGAAGCTCCAGCTCTGCCTAGGGCTTAGACACCTGATGGGAACTGTGACACATGGGAGGAAAACCCATTACGACCACATCACTGAATACATTTGCTCAACTCACCCCTTATTGGAAAACAAAATGTTTGTCTTATTAGTTGTTTCCAACATCTAAATCCTTAAAATAAAATACCAGTTTAAGAGGAGAAATACAGACTGGGCAGGGGAGGTGCTGTTTGTAAAATGTGTTCTCTCAGGACTCTGATAGGACATTAAAGAGAAAACCAGAGATAAAACGGAAATGTGTGTGTGTGTGTGTGTGTGTGTGTGTGTGTGTGTGAGAGAGAGAGAGAGAGAGAGAGAGATAACCTTACGGATACTCTGTCAATATTACACCTACAGTATAGATTTGTTCTGTAAAATTTTAAATGTCCACAGGAACTAGCAAATAAATAAGACCCCAGTTACTCACATGCTACACAGTATATCAAATTAATTTTATTATGAAGTGTTTTCAACTCTACTTCAGAACAATAAAACAAAATTCAAATGGTGTGTCTAGCTCCCGGGGAGGGGGAAAAAAAAAACTGTCATACTGCACCGAATGCACTTTCCTTCAAGAAAACTATTCTCATGATCTTCACATTTTTAAAAAATAAGAAACTTCTAATAAAGCGAGTAGGTAACTCAAAATCTCCCCAGGACTTTGGTCCCTCTGTATCTGAAGCAGGGCAGCATGGAGTAGCGAAGGGGCCAAGTGAATGTTAAAGCAAATCCAATCAAAAGTAGATCATGCAAACTTTTAGAGAGCAACTAAAAAAAAAAAAAAAAAAATGCACCCAAGTTGTTGTAAACCTGTGTTGTTCAAAGCTTTTTCAAAGGGGAACGTTGCTGGAGCTGAGAAAGTTTTCAGTACTGACTTAAGTTTTCTGTGTTGAAGAAGAACTTCAGAAGCACCTTTGTCTTTTGCAGTCACTCATTTTGAGGTACAAAGGGTAATCTTATTTCATTTCTCTTTTCTCTCCCCAAAGCACATCATGATAAAAATTTATAGAAAAAAATTAATCCTCTTGCTAGTTGAGGCAACATTTTAAAGAGAACTAGATTTTTTTTTCTCTTACATTCAAAAGCAACTCAATGCAGTAAACAGATTACTGTATCTGAATATCCTATTTATGCATCACATTTAAATTTTCGGAGACTGGAAACCTAAGTACCAATGCTTGACTCAAAGGGATATTTATCACATTCTTTAAATTGATGGGAAGAACACACAGACACAATGGGGATTACAAGTGTCTTTGATGAAGTCTGCCTCATTTGAACCTGCTTCTTCCTCTCTTAGAGAACAAGAGATAATCGCCCTGAAATAAATATTTCTCCTTTTGAAAAATGTTTCCAACAAACGATAGTTGGGCAAAATAAGGCACTCCACACAGGGCTACAGGGGAGAAATAATAAACGCAAGCGGACAAAATGCCAGGATTACTCCTCTCCACTCTGTTTCTCAAAAGGGCGAGGTAATGAGCGGACAACCACTTGTAATTTACAAGCCGAAGTCTTCCTTTGACAGCCCACAGATCAATTAAATCCTCTTCAAATTAGTTTTGATGTGTTAATGTGAGAGTGCCCCTCACCTCCCTAGGTTTCCAAGGGACAGTTCCTGGTTTCCTGGCTGGATTGTTTCTCCTGCTTTGTTGTGCGTTAATACAAAGCACTTGGAACTCTGGAGAGACACAGAAAAGTAACCTGGAAACAGTGTGCTCCTGGTGGTGGTTTATTTTCTCACACTGCTTTCTACCTTCTAGCTAATTGGAAAATAGAAATTACTGGTATTTTGGTTAGTTTTCTTCCCCCCTTCCCTCAAACTGTATTTGTAACTTTTAACAACACGTAGAATAAATACCAAAGTGTAGCAGGTTGCCTCAATTCCAATTTCCACCACCTACTCAAAGATGCCTCAATTCTAAAAATCTTAGCCACGATTTTAACGCCAATCCTTCACTTGAACTGTGAGGAGTCTAACAGGTAAAGAAGGAATATTTTAAATTTATGACTAGATAATTCTTTTCTCATGTGATGGGAATCCAAAACAATACCTCAGTTTTATCTGACAGGGAATTACTGTCACGTTTGCCTCCCCAGTGCTTCCTGTTGGGGGTGAGTGGCCTATTCTTCCACATGACAAAGTCTGATTGCTGAATGGCTGGTAGTGTCAAAGGGCCATTAGTATGCTAAGCCTTTTAGTGGCATGGGATAGCTCCATCCTGCAATTGTTACAACTGGGCCACGTGACTAACTGATGACTTCAAGGCAAGCTTTGGAATCTTGATGTCTTCCAGAAATTAATATTCTTTCTGGTAATATAATCTAGTGATTCCTCTTGCCCAGTCTTTTGATGCTTAAAAGGACATGATCCAGAGCTATGAGGAGAGGGGAAGCTCAGCAAATAAAATTGCTAGCTTCTCTTAAAATTAGTTTTTAAGAGTCTAAAAAGGCAGGCATAATCTGTTTGGTGAGCTTGTTGACAGTTTTTGCCATGTTCTTCAATTTTCAAGTTTCTGCAAAATTCTTGACAATTACACGCTGAAAGGAATTTTTCAAAAACGAACTAAAAGATAAACAATGTTGTGTTCTTTGTATAGTCAATGTTTTAATTCCCAGCACTGTTTCTTTTTCATTTCCTGAAAAATATTCCTTTCATGCTGATTAACTGCCCTCACGCATAGGACAGTGGAGTAAGCACAAAACAGTCATTTGAACATGAAAGGAAGTGAGTCAGATGCAATCTGATTCTATACTGACTGATTACGTATTTTATTATGCCTTATACTGATCGACGTTTAATCTGCAAGCCAATATGTTTGCTGAAATAACACATACTTAGTTCCAGAGATTGAAAGATGAGGCACTTTGGACTACCTATAAATGGTTTTATAAAGGCGTGGATGGAAAAACTGACCAATTCCTGGCCCAGCACTAACAAACTCTAGGTAACATGCCTGTTCGATTAAGAAGGGTATTTCAACAATATCAATCCCATATATACTAAAACATATAAAGAAATTACCTCTCAAAGCCCAATGCCTGTGTTATTTAGTTTTGTAACCTTGCATTTTGCATAAAACTATGTCTGAGAACTGAATAAAATTTTTGAATTTTCCAAATCAGTGAAAGACTGACTCTGGCTTTTCAGAAAACAAACAAACTTAGCAACCTCTCCCATCCTCCTTTCCTCACCCAGGCACAGGGTTAGACCACACATCCTGTCCTTGGCAATTTGATGCAATTCTGTGGCTGAGTTTCATCTAATATGATATATTTAGCTAATATATCTTCAGTGCCAGGCCTGGCCCATTAAAGTTTCTCATAGCTATTCTTTATGTTCTTTCTCTATCTGCCAACCTGTCTCAGAGCACTGTTGAAACCTTCAGAGACTTTGAAAACTTTTGGGGAGGCTGAGCCAGACACTGGAACAAGACTTAATTCTGAAACATTTTTAAGGGGAACATCACCAGCTGGGCAGGAATACTGATAATGTATCTCCCCACCCCACACTTGTTTAACAGATGTTCATTTCCTTAGTTAAACAAGTACTACATACAATCTCATTTATTTTGCTCAACAGGGAAAAAAAAATGTTTTAGGGGCTGAAGTAGCTCAGTGACTAACAGAACTTATTCTTGCAGAGGACACAGGTTCGATGCCTGGCAACCACATGGCAGATCATACGTGTCTATAACTCTCGTTCCAAGAGATTTGATGCCTTCTGATCTCTCTAGGTACCAGCCACACAAAACACTCATACACATAAAATAAAATAAATACATTTGAAAGAATTTAAAGAAGAAAAAGAATTTTAGCTCTTGGAATTTTAAGGATTATGAGTAATTTCTAGATATTAAATAGTCACATTTTTAAAATCGAAAGAGGAAAATCAGTTTTAACAAAATGATCAATTCGATTTTGAAATCAAGCCATGCTTTTAAGGCAACAAACCCAGATCGTTAGTAAGGGTAATTCCTTTAACATTTCTTACACACATTCATTCTAGGAAACATCATAGTCTACCAGGACATGACCCAAACAGAAATAAAACAATGTGGTGGCATATTTTCTGATGTGATGGCCTTTATCAAATGGAAGAACATTCAAGGTAATTTGACCAGAGATGGGAAAAATAACTACAGACAACACAGAAGGGTCACTTTGAAACAATTAACTCTGAAATTCTATCGCT
The DNA here is from genome assembly GCA_907164525.1 of Lophiomys imhausi. Taxonomy (NCBI): domain Eukaryota; kingdom Metazoa; phylum Chordata; class Mammalia; order Rodentia; family Muridae; genus Lophiomys; species Lophiomys imhausi. Next base: position 7,053,773 of record CAJQZJ010032332.1, read on the forward strand.
ACCAACTGACTTTTCTCAGCAGCCTTGTGGAACCCTAGTGAGCTGACCCAAAATGAACTGCCTGGCCTGAGTCAACCACAGAGATTTTTTAATAGTCATAAATTAATATCGTGTGTGTGTGTGTGTGTGTGTGTGTGTGTGTTTGTATGTGTGTGTGTATGTGTGTGTATGTGTGTATGTGTGTGTGTATGTGTGTGTGTGTGCTTGTGTGCGTGTGTGCGTGTGTGCGTGTGTGCGTGTGTGCGTGTGTGTGTGTGTGTGTGTGTGTGTGTGTGTGTGTGTAGACAGGGTCTCTCTATATAGGCTTGGCTGTCTTGGCACCCACTATGTAGTCCAAGTTGGCCTTGAATTCACAGAGATCTACCTGCCTCTGTTGGGCTTAAAGGAATGAGCCACCATGTCCAAGTTCAAATTAACTCCTCAATCAAAACTTTTTGTAAGCTCATTTGGTTGTTATTCATTGAATCCATCCTGATGCTCATCCCCAGTTTACAAACCTTAAAGAAAATAATTTGCCCAATGTTCAGTTTTATTTCCAGACTACAACCCTGAGTGTGCCAGTTCTGGTACAAAGTTTAATCTCCACCCAGATTTTAGACACCCCAGATCCTGGAGCTCACAGCATTATGAACTTCAGGGGTATTCTAATGACCTGGCTAATTTTCTTTAAATTTGTTTTGTAAGAGAGAAACCTTTTCCAGCAAGCTTATGTGGTTCTTCTGAAAATAGTGCTGTGTAGGAAGCTATTTTCCCTTAAAAGAAGCAGTGGGACAAATGGAACATGGGATACATTCTTATTATTATCATTTTTAGTTATGGGGGGGGGTAATGAGCTCCTGTATTTGGGTGCCTGCAGAATCCAGAAGCATTATGTACCCAAGGAGCTGGAGTCACAGGGAGTTAAGAGCTCTCCAACATGGCTGCTGGGAACCTAACTCAGGGCCTGTGCAAGACCAGTACACTCTCTTAACCTCTGAGCCATCTCTCTTGCCCTGGGTTTGATTTTTAAAATGTGGTTGCTACTGATCTCATTTTTCTACATATGATCATGACAAGGGTTAGACAAGTCTCTCAACCTACACTTTTCTAAGAAAATTCTAATTCTGAGTTTGTACTCATCTAAATTCCAAACAAGTAGCCACTTTAAGTGAGCCTGAATGTTGCATCATGCCAACAAAGCTATAGGTTGTATCACACACACCAACAATATTTACAGCACTGGCTTCAGCAATCCTCTTTTAGAGGATTTATCTTATATAGACTATTCCAAACACTGTAACTATTACTGTAATAAAGTAATGCAAAGAGAGTAAGTTTATTTGATTAGAAACAAGATACATCATTGCATGTAGTCCTCAAAGCTTACTATACTTTGACTGCTATGTTTCCACAAAGCAGTCATGAACTAATCTACAGACCACTTTTAGCTGACAAATAACACCTTTTAAGCTGACATGACTGTGCTAAGTTGTTTACTGGATATGGCTTTTGCAAACATTACTTATATTAAGGGTAACAGAGCTGAGGGGATCCAGCCTTCCTCCAAGCTTCAGGCCATGATTCTTGCAGCCTACAGATGTCAGCTCACACATCTACATCTCCCTGTATTTGTGGACTGGCTGAGTGATCCATTGGGTATCATGGTTTCTTCTGGTAGCCTTATAGACTGGATCAGTGAGGACAATCTCAAAGAATTTATACGCGAATACAAACCTAGAAAGAATTCATGACTCTCAGCATCCAAGAGTGGAACCTACCTTTCTCCTCAGCAACAGAATAAAGTCTTTGGGTAAACTTTTAAGTGGTTAGCACCATGATGAATAGACGTGGATAAGCTGTGTCCTACGAAGATGGGTGTTTACAATCACCACAATATACAGGAATCTCGCATATGATATAACCTTGCTTGGCCTTGTATCCCAGCCTGAATCCAGCTGGGATGAGGATCCCTATGTAGTGCGGAGACCTTTGGGTACAGCCAGCAATGGACTCTCAGAAGAAAGCTACAATGTTGAACTACTTCTTCCTCCTGTATATACTCTTGACCCATACAATGGCTGCCACTAAACCAAAGGGAAGAAGCCTTTCTTCAACTCCATGGGCTTTATGTGCATTGGAAATCTGTATCATTTTTGAACCACCATACATTTCATATAGGAAGTAAAATGCCACTGAAAACAAGAAGTTTGGTGACGAGGCATCAATGAGGAAACTGATTTCAGAGCTGGGAAAACTATGAGTAATGACACCCAGAAGCAAAACACACTAGAAAACTTCCTCCCAGGAGGACCTGAGTGAAAGATTGCCATTGCGGAAACTGTAGCACTAGCAAAGCTGCCTGGAGGGGTTAAGTGCTTGGTGCAAGCCAACACAAGCATCCAATATGCTCAGATCCAGGTATACAGCATATTTTGCCTCTAGTTATGAACCATGAGCCACTGATACCAAGGGCCTGGGGGTGCAGAGAGTCTGCTCCAGATAGAGTTGGCATCAGTGGTAAAACAGTGTACAGTGTCACGCACAGCACCAGGTCTAGGCAGCTGTATAGCTTGCATTTAGAGCAACGCTGGAGTCTTCATTGGGCCAGCTTTTGCAGTACGATTTGGTTTGGGTGCTGCTTTCTGCCCAGCTTTCCCCCGTTATTGCCCTGTTTAAACTTGGCTTAGGGGCCTGGAGAGGAGGTGTGTGTGTGGAGCTTAAAGCCTAAATTCTTTCCTAGCTCACACAGGACTCTAGGGTGCATCCCCAGCATTAAAAAAAAATTGAATTTAATTACAAAAAAGTATAATTCTTAAGACAAGTTGTGACTTTATTTCCTTTTTGGTATGTTTCAATAACTTTTTTTTTCCTATAGCAATAACAGGCTTCTCACATTGATAAAGTGATCTGTTATGTATTCTGAATGTTAATTAATTGCTCTCAGAGGTCTGCTTGCTAATCATTAATTCTGATTGGTTGAATAAATGCTGCAGCCTGGATTGGGTAGAAGAGTGGTAGGCAGGGCTAAGGTGCTCAGGCTTGAGAAGCAGAAAGGATCATGGGAAGAAGCCAAGTGAGGAGGAACATGAACCATGGGTTAGAGAGAACATTATTCCATGTGGCCTGGCACATCAGCATAGCATGGAGAATAACAGCCCAGGGGACGTATGTATATTATATGGGGTCATATTTGGGAAATAGAATTAAAAGCTAGCCTAGTTGGGCCAAGATTGCATAATCCAGGCTAAGGCTTGTTAAGATCCATCAGGTGTCTGTGTGTTTATTTATAATGACAGGCTAAGGATTAACACGGCCGACCAATTAACTATAATATAAATACAGTAAATAATTTAAATAATTATTTCTACATCTCATAACTAGGGCAAAGTCAAAGAGCAGGGTGAGAGGATCATCAGGGCATTAGTATTGAGTGGGTATGTGAACAGGAAGCTAGAAGCTGTTGTATGTGACTTTGTTTCTGTTTTATTATACACTGTAATTTATTTTAGCATATTAATACCTCTACCTCCCTTACAACCCTTATTCCTTCCAACCCCCCAATACTAGGTAGGAGAGAAAGAAGGTTAAAGGAGAAATGGACATAGTCTCTTGAGCTACTTTATGCTGACTTGGGGGTGATGGGTTCTTTTTAGGGGCAATACCAAACTCAGTAGTCAATATAGCCAGCAGTCCAGTAAACCAGCAACAGCCAACACAGCAACCCAGCAGACACAACAGTAGGACATGCCAGCAGCAGGGAGAGCAGCAACCTCTTCCTCCTTCAGAGCACCCCTGACACTTCTGGGGTTCTGGCATTTATACTCCTGTCCAAAGTCCTCAGAGTTAAACTTTCTGCAGCTGGCTAAGCCACACCCCTCTTAACACATGAGACACAATTATAGTTAACACCAGTGGACATACTAAAGCAGCCCCATACCTGGGATCAAAACAAAAACATCGACATATCATAACTGGGATTTTTAAGAAGCAAAACTTCTTACCAAAAGAAGCTTTGGATAGGCTGGTGTGATGGTGTGAATGAGAAATGTCTCCCTATATTCTTGTATATCTGAACACCCAGACCCCTGTCAGTGGCTCTGTTTGGGGCAAGCGTAGGAGGTGTGGCCTTGCTTGAGGAAGTACGTCACTGAAGGAGACTTTGAGAGTTTAAAGCTCCTACTACTCTCCTTTTTGCACTTGTGGTTGAGGAAATAATCGAAGCTTCCAGATCTTGCCACCACACCTGCCAGTTGAGGCCATGCTTCCCCAGCAAGATGGACTCTTATCACTCTGGAACTGTATGCTAAATAAACTCTTTCTTCCATAAGGTTCCTCTGTGGTGGTGTTTATCACAGCAACACATAGGTGATGTATGTAGATTCACTGTACTTCCCAGCTTCTGGTTTTTGGTTTGGGGGAAGCTAAACTAAATGGAAGCATTGCCCAATCACTAGGAAAACTAGGAACATTATCTCCTCTCTTATCTCCAGCCCCACCCTGTTTTGTGCTCACAGATAGGTACAGCTATAGCGGTGCTTGAATGTTGTTTTTCTCCCCATGATTCTAGTTCCTTTGGAATGTCTTCTCTTTTCCTGATCACAGCTTCTGCTCCACAGTCCTGGCAACAGTTTCAGATCTCATGAACTGTGCTTTTCTGTGGTGTTAGCTACCCTAGGGCTAATACAACCTGCTGATTGTAGTAGCTTCCTTGACTCATGAGCTACCTGATTTGGCTTCTCTACAATGCAATCACCTATATAAACAATTCTCCTGGGTCAAATGTGTCTGTTTGAAATATCTAATGCAGTTTGTTCTCCTGACAGGACACTGACTAATATATACGTCACAGAAAGACTCACTAAAAATGGTGACATTTGATCAAAGACGTAAAGGTAGCCATGCTGATATGCAGTGGAAATATATTCCAGGTAGACAAACAATGAATGGAAAGCCCTAAGGGCTTTGCTGACACATTTAGAAAAATAACAGTGAAAAGGAAAGAGTAATACTGGAGGAGGTAAGAGAGAAAATGTAGCAGACAAAGGGCCACTGAATACCTGTCGGAAAGCTCTGAGGAAGGGAGTGACTGATAAGAGCCTTCAATTTCAAGAAAAGGAATGATGACAGCTATACTAAAAACACACTGTAGTATCAGACCTGTTGGCTCAGGCCTGTAAGCCCAGCTACTTGTAAAACTGAAGCAGGAAGAATAAAAATTCAAGGCTTTTCTGGGTTATAGAATGAATATAAAGTCAGTCTGGGCAATATAATGAGATCCATTCTCAAGATTGAAAAAAAAAAAAAGGAAAAAGGAAATGGGGACCTGCTATATTGATGGGTACAGTCCTTAGCTAGCATGTATGAGGCCCTAGGCTCAACCACTACCTAGTAGTTGGGGGGAAAGAGGGTATTAAAGAAATAAGCCAGACTCAGACAGACAGATGTTAAATGTTTTCTTTCATATATTGCCCTAGTTTATTTTATTGCTGTGATAAAGCACTAACCAAAACCAGCTTTGTGGGGGTCAGTTATTGGGCTTACAGGTTTGTCTTAGATAGGGTTACTATTGCTGGGATGAAGCAATATGTCCCAGGCAACTTGAGGAAGAAAGGGTCTACGAGGCTTATGCTTCTTCATCACTGTTTGTCATTAAAGGGAGTCAGGACAGGAACTCAAACAGGGCAGGAACCTGGAGGCAGGAGCTGAAGCAGAAGCCACGGAGGGGTACTGCCTACTGGCCTGCTCAACAGAACTTGCTCAGCCTAATTTCTTATAAAACTCTGGACCACCAGCCCAGATGTGGCACCATCCACATTGGACTGGGTCCTCCCAGATCCTCTCATATCAATCACTAAGTAAGAAAATGTCTTACAGGCTTGTCTACAGCCCAATCTTGTGGAGGCACTTTCTCAGTTAAGGTCCCTCCTCTCAGACGACTCTAGCTTGTATCAAGTTGACAAAACTTTCCAGCACAAGGCTACAGTCTATTATCAAGGGAAGCCCAGGCAGGAACTCCAGGCCAAAACCTGGAGGCAGGAACCAAGAAGAGACCATGGAGGAATTCTGCTTACTGGCTTCCATTTACATGGCTTGTTTAGTTTACTTTCATAAGCATCCCAGGGCCACCTACCCAGGAGCGACAACACCTAATCGTGTTGTTGGGTCTTCTCACATCAGTTTTTAATCAAGAAAATGTCCCAGGCTACTCTAAGGAAGTAATTTATCAATTGAATCTTTCTTTTTTTAGGTGACTCTAGTTTGTGTCAAGTCAACAAAAACTAATCAACACATATACAGAATATGGATTTAACTACACACACACACACACACACACACACACACACACACACACACACACCACATAACATGGAATAAGAAAAGAAATTATTTTAGGCAAAGGAAGGGGACCAGAAATCAAGGGGAGTCAGTATGAGACACCATGGCCATGACAACTCTTATAAGAAAACGTTTAACTGTTGCTGGCTTACAGTTCTGAGGTTTAGTCCATTATCATCATGGAAGGAAGCATGGCAGCACACAGGCAGACATGGTACTGGAGAGATAGCTGAGAGTTCTACATCTGGATGCACAGACATCAGGAAGTGACAGTGACACACTGGCCAGGCTTGAGCTTTTGAGACCTCAAAGCCCCATGTCTCAGTGACACACCTTCTCCAACAAGGCCACACCTCCTTTCCCTATGGGCCTATGAGGGCCATTTTTATTCAAACCACCACAGTAAGAGCAGTTGAGGGGTGAATATGAACAAAATGCAATGATCTACATGATGAAAATCTCATAATGAAATCCATTATTTTGTATGCTAACAAAAAATTAATTAGAAAGAAAGAAGGAAAAGAGGAATGGAAGGTAGGCAAGCCAGAGAGTCAACCAAATCAGGGCAGAATGGATGACTGTTAGCTCTCTCAAATCTTGGATATATAAGTCTTCCTAAGCAAGACCCACAGGCTATTGAAATGAAGGCTTCAGGCTCACCCCACCCTGAGTTTATATTCTAGCTTTGCTATTTACTAGCCACATGGCCCTGGAATTTTTTTCAACTTAGATGAGTATCAGTTTCTCCTTTGTGCTATGAGGGTGGATCAAATAAGAAACACCCAAAGTAGCTGACTAAAAAGGCTGGCACACAGGAGATGCTCAATGAATATCTACTCCTTTCTTCTTTTCCATCACATTAGGAGAAGATACAAGGGAAAGACAACAGCCCAGGAAGTTAGACACTTTCCCCAGCAACATTCTCCTAAGATGAATAACAAGCAACTCAATGAGAGAGCTCTGTATTTCCAGGACAGAGGGAATGCCTGATTGGGTGGGTAGGAATGCCAGTCATTAGAAGCCAAGGATCCTATAGGAGCCTTGGGAAATGACAATGCAATTCAGATGGGACTAAGCAACACTGAGATGCATTTAAAGAAAAAAAAGATCTTCTAGGAAGGGAAATGGAAGAATATTAGAGTGGAGTTTGTTAAAAGACTCAAACCTATCAATCCAAGCAAGAGATGATGGTATCTTGGACCCATGAGCCTACACTAGAGATGGTAAATGGACCTGCTGGAGTGTGCTTTCAAGGTAGAGCCCTGGGGTGACAAAGGGAGTGTTAAGGGGAAGTTTAGTGGTGACGTACCACTGTGCTCCTCTAGTATTGGTATAAAAATCTTTCTCTTATTTTTCCTTCTGGACATCTTCCAAAGTGAACAGTTGAAAGTCATAAAAGTGGTTTCTGAAAACTACTTTTAGATCTTTTACTGTCATCAAATCTCATGTATAAGAATTTTGTGGCCATGCCCTGATATGGATTTTTTTCAAAACTATCCCAACATATTTCAGAATTAATATCCCAAAGAAAGAGGGGTGGCTTATGGAAAACTGCAGAGCTTTTAGCTTGAACAACTGAAAGGATAAAACTGACCAAAGGGAGGCAGGGTTGGAGAGATGGTTCATGGTTAAGAGAGTGTACCATTCTTATAGAGGATCCGAGTTCTGTTCCCAGTACCCATTACAACTGCCTGTACAACTCCAGTTCCAGGGAATCAGAAACCCTCTTATGACTCCCAAGGGCACCTCCATTCATGTGTATACATACACAAACACACAATTTAACGACAAGTAACTTTTTTAAAAAAATAAGGAAGGCTGGGGCTGGAGAGATGGGTCAGAAGCTACTCTCTCAGAGAACCCAGGTTCAGTTCCCAGAATTCAGGCGGTGGCTCATAACCATCTATAATTCCAGTTACAGAGGATATGACTCCCTCTGTTGGCCTCTGTAGGCACTGTATACTCACACCCATAAAATGAAAATAAATAAATCTTTTAAAAAATAATAAGAAGGACTACGGGTCAAACAGATTTGGGGAAATATGGAGTTCAGCATGTTAGATTTATAACATCTCATATCCAATTGTGGAAATAAACAGGTAGGAATACAATCCTGAAAGTCACAGAAAAGAAGAGTCATGGGTGAAGAAGTTGCTCATGTACAGGTGAAATTTGAAGATCGTCGGAGTAGATGATGTCATCTAGGGACTGGAGAAGAAGACAAAGGCCTTGAGTCATGGATTCTCCAACAATACTGAGTTGGGAAGAGGAGGAGGAGCCAGCACCAACACGGAAGTCTAAAAGAAAGCACCAAGAACAGCAGTAGAGATATCAGGACAGTATGATGCCCTGAGACTCCAGGAAACAGAGATTCTGAGAACTGGAGAAATGAATTATGTCAAATGATAAGCAAAATGCAAAATCAGAGAACTAATTCTTGATTTATCAGCATGAGGATCGGTGGCCTGGAGTGGGAGGATTTGGTGGAGCTGTAGGAGGGAAAAGAACCACCGGAATGCAGAGAAAAGAGAACAGGAAGAGAAACAATAGAGGCAGTGAACACACAGTTAATTAGAAGGGTGTTGCTGCAAAGAGACAGGACAATAGTTGATGGGATAAATTGGGTCAAAGTAAGCTTAATTGTTAATCAAAATAGGAGAAATAACAGACCGCCTGTGAGACAAAGAGAATGTTCCCGGAACTAGTGAAGTATCTGTAGATAAAAGTGAAGGGCAGATCTTAGGTGATTCCAGATGAGAGCATATCTCCTTGTGATGTGAAGGGATTAGCTGTAGAGACCTAAATGGTTGATCTATGACAACAGAAAGGAGTTAGAGAGATGATTTGAATACAGCTGCTGGTACTGATGTGGTAGAGCCTTATCTGAAAAGCTGTTGTGATTGCTTCATTTCCCACACATAGAAAGTCATTTGCAAGAAGGAGGATAAAAGAGATAGCAAACAGAGGCTTGAGGAGACAAAAGAGCTGTGAAAGATTTGTCTAATAAAAGTGAGATAATGATTGGGAGGAGAAAGTAGAAGTTATATTTATTGCAAAATTCTTTAGGACTGTGGTCAAGTTGAGGTAGGAAAGAACAACAGGAAAAAGTAAGGGAACATGGAAAGGTGAAGGAGTCTCTCATTTGCCAACAGTTGAGAAATCCAGCACAATTAACAAGATTTTCCATGAAGGTTGTCTTGATAGAGACAATATTCTTTTTGTACTTATATTTCAAATAACAATGAGTCATGTTTAAGTTTTACGAATATATGGCCTTATTTCCCAGAGGTAAGCCTACAATTTCCTGGGAATCGCACAAGCAAGAGTATAACCCTCATTTACAGTCAAAATATATCTTAATGACCCTATTATCCCTGTGAACTATGGCTTTTATTTTATCAGCTGCAATCCTACTTAAGGTATCTTAGGAACTAGCCTCTGATCCCATTTACTGAGAAAAAGGGGGAATTTTTTTTTCCATAAAATTCTTTTAGAAAGAACTCCAGAAACCATCAAAATTGTATATATAGATATTGTAAAGATGCTTAATTGTGTGGATACTGTCTCATCCTAAGCATCTCTCTTTGTATTAATACCAGCACCTAAATCTGTATTAAAATATCTTCTTAACAAGCTCTTGCTCTACTTCATACTAACTTGTTCTGAAATTCTTTTCTGCACCAAAGTCAAGAATTCCAGATTTCAGCTTGGGAGATGGTTCAGTTGTTAAGGCCACATACTCCTCTTCCTGAGGACCTGAGTTCAATTCAGCACCCTCATCAGGTGGCTTACAACTACCAGTAACTCCAGCTCCAGGGGAAATCTCATACTTCTGACCTCTGTGGGTATTTGCATTCATGTGCACATACCCCCCACATATACATAATAAAAATACATCTTAGAAAAAAAATCCAAGATTCTTCTGAGTGGAGGTCTATAAAGAATGCCTCGGGCTTTTTCTGGTGTCTGATTGGTGCTGTGGCTTTGGCTTCCATCTTCTCTGACACTGTCAACTCAAGGGAGTAGAGGGTTTTTCTCCAGATCTTCTCAGCTGTGTGGTTCAGGTGGAGAATAGAGATGGGGGCAGATTTAATGTAAGTTGGAGTTTTACTGTATACAGAAAGATGAGAGAAGCAAGGTAATTGAGTGTATGACCAAGAAGATGATATATATGGATGAAATTGGAATAGGGAGATGTGGGAGTATCAGTGGGTTGGTGGTTCTTATGTATAAAAACTATAGTTGGAAGGATATAGACTGCCATTCTTTTGTCATATAGAAGAGATCTTGTCCTTAAGATGTGAGTTTTCAGATTTACATGTACACAGTGGAACAGAAAATAGGAAAATGAGGAAATACATATTTAAAGAAGAATGTTCAAATGTTGCCACATAGGGCTGGGGATGTAGCTTGGTTGGTGGAGTATTTGCCTAGCATGCCTGAATACCTGGTTTGAACCCCAGGATTACATGAAGGGAGACATGGTGACACACACCTGACATCCCAGCACTCAGGAAGTGAAAGCAGGAAGATCAGAAGTTTAAGGTCATTCTAGGATACAGGATAGATTTCAGGTCAGCCTGGGCCACATGAGGTAAACAAGATGGCTCAGAGGTTAGGAGTGCTTGCTACTACACTTTGTAACTTGAGCGCAATCCCTCGAACTCACATGGTGCAAGGAGAGAATGACTCTCAAAGTTGTCCTTTGACCTCTATACACACACACACAATGGTACATCATGGTACACACACACATACACACCCTAAATACAAAAATTAAAAAGTTGACAATTCACATTTCCCTTGTATTTCATTGTCTGGAATTTGATAATATTGCTATTCCTATCAATTGAAAGGTGGTGGGAGGCTGAGGCAGAAGAACCAAGGGCTACCTATAAGAAATTATTTTTTTCTTTTTAATTGAAATAAGTTCTGCATTCCAGTGGTCAGTAAAAATACAAGTTCTATTACCAAGGACAAAAGGGGAAAATACATCGTTAGGCAATTGCCATATTTTTTTGTCTATGGTATGTGCATTTTCCCACATCTTACCTCTAAAAGCAAGATACATAATTGGTACTGTGTCATGGTTCAGTTGCTCAGCTTTTTTTTTGTGTTTTTTTGGAACAGAACATAATGATGATGTTTTGTAGTTGATGATGTCTTCTGCTGTGAGAAGGGTATTTTGTCAAGACAGAGAACACATAGAGGAGAAAAGAAGTGTTCTAGTGGGTAAAGAAAGGACATAACTGATTTGAATTCTACGTGTTAAGTTTGAGAAGGACATAGAAGCAGTTGAAACCTTCTGACGAGAGTGCAAGAGTGTAAAGGGACATGTGATTAAATTTATGTAGGAAAATTCTTTGAGTTCACAGGAACTTTGATCATTTGTACCCATTTCCCAAAACTGATTTCAAGAAACAGTTCTTAACTACACATGGAAATTGTTTCATTGGTTGCCAAGATCTCAAAAGCTCTGCCAGAGGTCATGACAATTTTATAAGATGATACTGTATTAATTCAAGGTTCTTCAATTAAATTAGCAATAAAAATATAAGATGTGATTTAAAATATTAGTTTGTAGCCAGTAAATGATGATGGAATTTTGCCATGCCTCTGGTGATTTTGTGTGAAACTTCTGATAGAAGTATCTGGTTTTCATTTATTTTTCTGGATGTTTTATTAAAGACCCATGTGCAGGGAGAAAAATTAAAAACAGACAACTTCAGATCCACTGCAAATGTTTCTTGCCATCAGAAATACTAACCTAAATGTTTCTTCTGGCCACCATGCATGAAATACAAGCAAGAAGTAAAGTCAATTTCTATCCTAATGCTCCTATTTTAAACAATAAAATGCAATTTGCACTGAAACATTCTACTAAGCCTACAAGCATAATTCTATAGTTTGTATGAAATTATGTTAAAAAACTCACATACAGCTAGCTATTTCTGCTCCATTATCCAGCTTATATCTAGTACCAGAAATGTAAGAAATAAGAAAATGAAGGCTATACATTCCCAATGTCCAGTTCATACATATTTGGCCCCTGACTTTAACATTTTACCATCTAACCATCTCCATGAGTTTAAAGTTCTATAACTGACTCAGCTTTCATACTAACTTGCATCACTATTATAAACATCTTCTTAGATCTAGAACACCCTCTTGATTCCTAAACAACTCAAAATTTAACTATGAGACTCTAGCTGACTATTCTTCAACCACCTCAGAGACCTGAGAGGGATAAATATATTTGATTATATAGGAAGTGCAGGGCCTGCAGCTTCCAAAACTAAGAAATGACATACCAGTGACTGCCTGGACAGTTCCCATTTTCTCTCCATACATTCCAGCATCAGTCTTCAGCCTTTTAGTCCTGTTTCTCTGACAGACATTTATTGTAGAGCAGGGATTATGGGAATGTATACTGGGCCATTTAACTCTAATAAATGTGGCATATTTATTTCTGTTGTTTTGTATAGTATTTACTGTTATAAGAGAAGGAACCATTTGTTGGACTGAAAGGGGAAGCTGTTGGGGGGAAGAGGGTGGAAGGGTGGGACAGGAAGTGGGAATAGGGAAGGGTTTGTGACTGAGGTGTAACTTGAAGAAAAAAAAGTATTTAATAAAAAAAAAGAAAATGAAGGCTGTTATTATTATTATTATTATTTTTTTTAGTGAAAGTTTAGTAAGAAGTAGATTTATGCTTTCAGAACTCTTTACAGCCACAGGAAGTCCTTATCCATGATACTCACCAGGTTTCCAGGAAATGACACTTGTTCAAGAATGATATTTCAGCCAGGCAGTGGTGGCGCATGCCTTTAATCCCAGCACTTGGGAGGCAGAGGCAGGTAGATGTTTGTGAGTTCAAGGCCAGCCTGGTCTACAAAGTGAGTCCAGGACAGCCAGGGCTGCACAGAGAAACCTTGTCTCAAAAAACCAAAAAAAGATATTTCAGAAACCAGTAAGATCTATAGATTGGAGAGAATAATCACAGTAAATATAATTTATACAATTTTTTTCTAAACAATAAACAACAAGAGAGGATTTTTTTTTCTGGCATTAAAAATTTTTAATGTTATAAGTAGTTTTCCTTTCCTTTCTTTCTTTAGGTTGTTTTTGTTTTGTTTTGTTTTGTTTGACAGGAGACTACTATGTAGTCCTGCATTGCCCGAAACTTACTACTGAGACCAGGCTGGCCTAGAATTTACAGAGATCTGTCACCCTCTGCTTCTTGAGTACTAAGATTAAAGGGGTGAATGGACACACTCAAGCTTTCTACACATCTTTTACCATCCAGTATGTATCAAATACCAGGCTAAATGAACCAGCATGTCTGTACTTGTAACACTCAGGAAGCTGAGGTAGAAGGATGGTGAGTTTGAAGCCAGCCTGAGCTACATACCAAGATTCTGTCAGAAGAGGGGGAACAATGAACAAGGCTACATGCTGGGAAAATGATCAGCAGAAACAGATACGGTCCTCTCCTCAGATAACTGACTTGGCATTCTAAGGAAAGACAACCCCTTTGAGTTAAAAATTAAGCAAGGGAGACACTAGAAAGGAGAAAGGTACCATCCTAGGTGACTCAACACAAAGAACTGATGAAGTCTCAGAAATCAGAGAAGGTTTCTTTGGATAAGAGCGTTAGAAAAGATGTTTTCCGTCATAGTGTGTCTAATAATGTTGTAATAATTACGCTATTTATTATCTAATAGCACAGAAAGTGTGGACATATATTGCTCAGTGATATTTCAAGCCTGGATCAACGATGTCATTGAAGGCATAGGCTCTCTCCTTTCCTCTGCTCCTCCATCCTGTCTTGTTGGCCACCATTGATCCATTCTTGCTCAGAAGATGCCACAACTCTGGGTATTATGTCCTTATATAATTATATAAGGGTAAGGGACATTGTTATTTCTTCTCCTCCTCTACCTCCTCCTCTCCTTCCTGCTGCTCTTCTTCCCCAACCCCCAGATGCCTTCCTTTCCAATAAGAGATTTCAGATCTGACTTGTCCTGGACATGGTAATATCCTAGCTACAAGATCTCTTTAGGGAAAGCAAATATATAGAAGTTTGAGGATCTTTTTCAGGTATTAGGTTCCATCCTCAAGGAAGAGGGAGGTAGAAAAGTCTGAGATATGGCTTCTACCTATTCAGTGATATTAAAGCAATAGTTCTGATCTGAAGGTCCAGGCAATAGTGAGGAAATTTGCAAGAAAGAGTACTCCAGTGAGCAACAGCCTATGTAAGACTGGGGGATAAAAGAGAAAAACCGCCAGTGAGCATAGTGGAAGTAGGCTGGAGAGGAAGTCAGGAAATAGCTTGTCCTGAACAGAGCAGATATTTTGTTTTTGCCCCAAGAGCAATAATAACCCATTGGAAAGATTCACAAATCAAATGTAAATTGCAGCCCAGACTTTGCTAATCCAGTATAGACCATGGTAGATGTTTAGGTAAAAGTGAGAATAAACTTACATAGCTTGGTCATCATCGTAAATAAAAAGAAAACCTTTCTTTGATCAATATTTATTGCAGAGCTAAAAAATTTGTTACCAGAGGTAAGGAAAGCCCCTAGAAAATTGATCAGAGGGTTGGAGAGATGGCTCAGCAGCTGAGAACACTAATTTCTCTTTCAGAGGACTCAGGTTCAATTCCCAGCACCCATTTGGCACCTCACAACTGTGTGTAAGCCCAGTTACAAGGGATCCAACACCCTCACGCAGAATACATGCAGGCAAAACATCAATGCATATAAAATAAAAATAAAGTGTAAAAAATGAAAATTCATCCTATTTCTCAAAGGATTTTTTCTCTTGCTTCGCAAGTCATATCAGAACTTTCACAAAGGGCTAAAACTTAACTTGAAAGTTAGAAAGAGCCTCACAATGAAGGCGACATGTGAACAAAGTTGTAGGATAAAGGACAGAGAAAGAAAGCAGAAGCAAAGGAAAGAAGAGATAATGGAAGAAGAGTATTCCAGCCTGGGCATACAGAATGTCAAAGGTAAAGTCTTTCAGATAGAGGTTTACGTGGTATATTCTGGAAATATAAAAGAGGCTATTGGGTTTAGGGAGTAGCAATTGAAGGGAACAGAGTAAGGAGTGAAGTCAAGAGTCTTTTTCTCTCCAGTGCTGGCAGGGAATCCAGACATTTCTCCATGATAAGCAAATGTCATACCATTGAGCTGCATCTTGGCCCCTACACTGGGCTTTAAGTGACTTAATAAGGTCTCTGGCTTTTCTGATGATGAGCTGAGCTTGAAAGCCCTTAGGGTGTTTGGTAGAAAAGAAGGGAATTGTTTGACTTTTGGCCCAATAACTTTGACTGCTATGAGGAATCAGATTGGGATTGGGGTTGGCAAATGCAAACATCCCACCAAAAGGGGACCGTGGTTTGGATCAGAGTACTACTAGGAGAAGAAGGGAAAGCAGGCAAGTTCTGGATATATTTGAAAGATTAAGGCAAAAAGAAGAATTAAGAATAATCTCAAGAGATCTGGCTAGAGAGCTCAGTGGTAAAAATATTAGCAACCAAGCCAATGACATGAGTCGGAATGAGAAAAATGACTTCTGTAAGTTGTTCTCTGACCTCCACAAGTGTGCTGTGGCACCCATTTGCATGCACACACACATAAATAAATATATTTAAAAAGACTCATCACAAGTATAAATACCCAAGTCAGGGCTATATCAAATAAAAACTTTTTTTTTCAGGTGATCTGCTAAACTCTTGCAAAATTAATGTCTCTCATCAGTTGGGGTATCATTTAAGAAACGACATTGAAAACAAGAGTGGGTGAAAAGCTGTGCTTATACTCTGGAGGCTGAAGGAGGAGGATTATAAGTTGAAGTTATTATAAGCCTGGACAACACATAGAGAGATCCTGTCTCTTCCAAGAAACAAAGAGGCTAGCGATGTAGTTCAGTGATAAACTGCACACTTGCCCTGAGTTCAACCCCTCAGCCTTGGAAGAAAGGAAAAGAAAAGGTTTGTTGAAGTACTGAGGAGCCAGATAAGATTAGATGGGACTCACGGCAGTTAAACCCGATTATTCTTTATGATCTTAGGTTACTGTTGCTTTTAATGGTGTTTGGAAAGGAATGTGTGACAAATGGTAGGGATGGTGAAGAAACAGAGAGTAGTCAGGATGGCTCCGCCCCTTTTCCGGGGGCTGAGGTTATTGCCTGGTAGCTAGCTCCCTGGGACAACCCTCCATAGAGACCAGATCCTCTTCCCTCAACTTCAAGCCAATGGTTTACCAGAAATCAGAGGCTTACAGGAGCACACCACCAGGCTACTACACTAGTTGCTACTTGCACGCTAGGCAAGCACTCTACCAACTGAGCTACATCCCCAGGCCCCACTAGATTTCATGTAAATCCATATGTTCTTTCCTTCTTTTTTAATCTTTGACGAGACCAGATTTTTAGTGTGGAAAATATGATTATTATAACTACAGACCATCAAACTGAGTGCAGCCTGTTCAGAAGGCTTGCAAACAGAATCTGGCAACACTTTGGGAAAGTACTACTTTAGTTTCTCAAAGACTCAAGGAGCCCTCCGGCTCTTCCAGTGGGCTCAGCTTCAGATACTCGGAGTTCTTTGAAAAATTATGAGTTACAGGTGTTTACATTTTTGAAGCATTTTCTTTCGGGCTTCTCAGCCTCAGTATAAATAACCAACCCTACTAATAAGGATTACTTTTATAGACGCAACATTTACACTCACTGAATCTTTTTATTTTTCTTTTATCCATTTTTCTTTTAACTTATTTCAACTAGACCTTTTATCTCTTTTCTGTGTAGGAAAACAAACATTACACAATTCTGTTTCACTGTGGCCGCACTGCCTTGAGAACGAAGGAAGTGAGTCCCTAGCGGGGATCCGTACTCCCATCCTGGAGTTTGCCCACAGGAAGATGGCGGCGGTCTCAATGTCAGTGGCGCTGAGACAGTCGTTGTTGGGGAGAAGGGCAGTGGCCACAGCTGCCGTTTCCGTCTCTGGAGTTCCATCCAGGTAACATAATTTTCAGCCTTGTAGAACTCTTTATTCAGGATTCCCAGGTCGCTCTATTTTGGCGGAGGCCGGGTCGGCCGGGCCCTGGATGCGTCCTTGGGAGCGCGTCCTCTGCTGACCCCCTCCTCGGGATGCGGGGACGGACTCGGGGCTCTGGCCAGGCGCCTGCGGGGCCTCGGGTTCTTGGGTGCTTTAGGTCTGCAGCCTCGGGAGAGGGCCTGTGCAGAGGACCTGAGAACAGGATCTTGGTTCCGGAGAAGGGAGGAGTCGCCTACTTCTCCCCTAACGTCCTGCATCCCTTCCGTTTGTCATCTGTTTGCCCCACTTTAGCCTGGAAGGTTAAATGCTTGCATTCCTTTCCCAGGCTTTAGTTCATATTGACTGACCTGCTAAACAGAAAGGTTGTTTTATTCATCATTCTGCATAAGAGGAAAACTTCTTAGGGCTTCAGGGTTAATTTTTATTGGAAGGTGATACCATACCTGTTTTCTATCTGTGGTAGGAATGGAACCCTTAGCTGTGCATTCCAAGCTTGAGCTCCACTACGGAGCTGCGCCCTCAAGCAGCAAGGTTTTTATATGTGTGTGTGTGTGTGTGTGTGTGTGTGTGTGTGTGTATGTGTGTGTGTATATATGTATATATACACGTATATATAAATAAGTATATGTATATATTTTAGTTTATTTTTACTCATAATTATTTATTTATTTTGTTTGTTTGTTTGAGACAGAGTCACACTACATAGCTTTAGTTGTCCTGGAACTCAGATCTGCCTGCCATCAAGATAGTTCTAAAAAGATTGATGGTTATGCCAGAAGATTTCTCATCCACATTTTTTACTAACCCATTACAATAGTTGAGGGATTGTTATTTTGTTATCTTGAATCATTTTTGTGATGCTCTCCCCACCTCCTGCAGCATTACTTTATTTTACAAATAAATACTAATATGTTTTCCTGAATTTATTATTAGCATATATATATACACATTAAGCATTTTAATCTGTGAGATACTATGTTTTATCTCTTCTTTCACAGTTTGCTCCTGTAAAGCATGGCCTTGTATTGACAATTGCTTGCTGTGGAGACTACACTAAATATTTGCCCTGAAGATGAAAGACTATGTTAGGAGTGGAAAAATGTGGTAGTTAAAAAAAAAAAAGAAAGAAAGAAAAGAAAAACATCAAGGCATAGTGATGCATGCCTTTAATCCCAGCACTGGGGAGGCAGAGGTAGTTGGATCTCTGTGAGTTCCAGGACAGCAGGGCTATATAGAGAGACCCTGTCTCAAACAAAACAAACCAAAACCATTAAATCCTTTAAAAAAGAAAAAGGAAAACAAGGTCTATGAAAATGCTTGTTAGTTTAGCTTGTTAAGTTAAATAGAAATAAGAGAATACAGAGTTCAAATGAGTTGATTAGAACTTTAGGATTTAAATTTTATTACAATGTTAAGTAGTGGTTGTTTTGTGGGAAAGAAGAGGTTGCCCTTACTAAGGTCAGGGGATTTGCAAAAGGTTTCTGGGACTGAGGATGTAGTTGAGTTGAAACAGAGAGTGCCTAGCTTTCATGAGGTACTGAGTTCAGTCTGCAACACTGAATAAATCTGTTCTTGGGCACATAAACTGTAATCCTACCACTCCAGAGTTGCAGTAGTAGAGCAGTACATATATAACTAGTCACTTGAAAATAAATGTAATACTGATGGAAAGTAAAAGATACATTTGTAACTAACTGCTTTACATATGAGGAATTTAAGAAAGCACAAGTAGTACTCTAAAATAAAATACTCCAGTGGTTAATTAAATGCTAACATAGTGATTTAGTTCTTTTCCACTTAAACATTATGGGGATTAATTTACATACCCTAATACTAATGTACTCATTATAGGACTGGAACTGAAAACAAATTTAAGGGATCATTAGTATATTTCTCAACAATTATGGTAGTTGATATTAAGATAATGCTGATTTCACAAAGGGATAACTATTATTACACGTCTAAACTATAACAGTTTCTGCTTGTAAATATATTATTAGAGATTTGAAAATGGCATATGTAAATCACACCAGATGACTGTTGTTTCATATTTTAAAACTATAAAACCCAGGGAAAATAATTTTGGCTTCACACTACCACATATTTTTTTGTTTTACTTCTATGATATGCATCTTACTTGAGACAATTGTGTTTCTCTTGTTCATATAGAAACTTCTTACAGAATGTGTTAGGGATAATGATTTCAAAACATTCTCCAAGTATGTAGAAAGAGATCCAACCCATTGGGGAAATTTAAATGTAAATTTCTTTTCATAATCTTTTTGTAATTGTGAAATTGCAGTGGCCTAATACTTAAGGTGAGTGAAATAAGGGAGAGTGGAATCAGTGAGGCACGCAGTGAGAGTGGAGTAGGACCAACTATCAGTGACCAAAGTATGCAGTGAACTCCTATATTAACATTTGAATTCAATTATAATGTCACTGTAAAGAAAGAAACCAGCAAGTACACAAGAGAAAGTAAAGCCACAGGCTTGGGTCCTGACAGGAGAGGAAGCTGAGGAGGACCAGTGCTGGAGCTTGTGTTCTGTGAGCTTCCATTTCCTTGCCTGAAAAGGGTTAGAAGCATCATTAGTCGTCCACTCTGACGATCCTAAGAGGCTTTCCAGCACAGATTCTACCTGTTTAATGTGTGAATCTGTCAGCAGATAAGTTGGTTTTCTGTTGCAAAATAGTGACACTTGGGACTTAAGATATTTGTTGTATCACCTGCCCTCGTACCACTTCTCAAGTTTAGACTAGATCTTGTGTTTTTCTAAAACATAGCTCTTAGGATAGCAGATTCCCAGAGGGTGTTAGTTAAACTTATGATGAAGACTAGGTTTATGAGACTTTTGTGAAGTCTATTTTGTGCTCCCAATCTCTGGCTTTATTTTGTGGCTTCCTTTCCCACTGTGAAGTTGAACCTGTAGAGACCTCTAGTGAGGAAGTGGGCCCAAGATTGATATCAGTTCTATGTTTTTTATACCTAAATTGGTAAACATTCAAGATCAATAGGTTGACTTCTACTTCATTAGATATTTTTGTTTACATTTATTTATTTTGTGTGTGTGTGTGTGTGTGTGTGTGTGTGTGTGTGTGTGTGTGTGT